>UZAF01016240.1:13895-24282 GCA_900617895.1 Haemonchus placei | reverse complement strand
CAGGGTGCAGGGCGTAGCCGGGCATTACATAAGAAGGAGGAGAGCCCGGCGTTAGCTGGGCGATCCGACTGGTAACAATAAAATCAAAACCGAATGAAAAACTAGAATGTTAACTTTTACTGATTTATAATAGCCAGATTTTTTTTCGTCATCACCTTTAGGCAATGATCCCATGGACAGTGAACTGTAGGATTTGGATCTGTAGATCCTTCTCGAATGTCTTTGTATTCAGGCAGCTGGAACGAGTCTCATTGGCTTCTTACCATACAGCGTGATGCTGTTATCTGTTGTGTTCAATGTCGAACTGAGCATGTGGTCGATTCCGGTCTCACTCGGCTCAGCCTTTATGCCTATTCTGGCTCCGATTACCATATTCTATAAAGTTGACGCCTACCGTAGCTCTTTACGGGCGATCATTGTGAAGTTCTGTCGCCGTCATGAGGTCAATGCTACAAAAGTTGAGCAGAGACCAGCTCAAGCATGGCCTAAGTGAACGTCGATATTTTCACCGATTGATCTTTTTAAATTTCCAGCCTATTCATTCGTATGATACTGTACTTACAATGATAAAAATTGACATCATAATATACATTGCAATAAGATTTGCCAGGCTGAAAGCAAATGGCCCCTGAATCAGGTTAAACAGAAAAAATCAAGCAGTCAAAAGACATAAGTATTTGCTGCACTATTTAAATACTTACTCAAAACTCGTCTATTTTAAGAGGTACTCCTAAAAATGTACTTAGAAACACAATGAGAATCGGAGAAATTCAAAAAATACAACCGCATGTGACGTCCCTGAACGATACGAAATACCCCGTATCGGTTGTCTCGGAGTAGTTGAAGAATGAACTTTTGGAACATCTCCTTTTTTGCATCGCTAGGTTGATGGATCTGTAAGTATCAAAAATTCAAAGAAAAAAATTCAAAAAAGTCTCTGTAACAATAATCACAAGGTAATGAAAAAACAAAGTGAAAAAATAAGAATAGAATTAAAAGAAAAAACAACGGAGATTTCATCCGAAGGGAAGAATTGAGTAATATTAGGAACTCTAGTGATATTGCTACTGACAGGTACTGGTAATTCGGAGAAGATAAGAAGCCCTCGCCAGAGTTATTCAGGCCGGCCCCCTTTTTGGCCTACAGATGGCGGAAGGTGTGAAACGGCCATTACCCTCGTAATGTGAACTAATCTTTTTCAACCAACCGAGCATCTCAGCTAACAAGGCTGTTTGGCCACTACAGTAGCTCAGTGCTAAAATAATTTTGAATTTAAACAAATCAAAACAGCTTTTGTTCGATTTCAAGAAGCACCTGAGCACTGATTTACCTCCAAATTAAACTGGCACAAAGTAATCCCATTCTGATCAAGTGCTCCACCACGATAGAAGTACGGGAACATTTCGTATTCCGCTCCTTCGGCATCTATCCATATGTCATCGTATACCTGCATGCGACTCTTACAATTTCCTTCTATTACAACTGGGACAATAGTAAATCTTAAGAATCTTAAGAATAGTACCTTATGTCCAACCAGTTGCGTAAGGAAGTAAATGAGTTCAATATGGATCACGTTACGATCCACGTAGGAATCTGCAACGATCGGCGTTCTAATTGGGTAAACCTCAAAAAAGCATTGAAAAGAAAAGCATGGCTTACCATTGATAAGGACGTTGGCTTTGAAAATTTTCGATTCGCTACCCACAGCAATAGGGAAGTATGTTCCGAATTTTGAATAAAGCTCTTCGTTGATTTCTTGCATTGGATCAGCTCCGTAGAAAAGTGAATCTCTCGGCAATTCCTTAACAAAACGAATCAGACCACCTATGCATGTCAATAATCCCCATAACAGTCTCCTGAAACCTTACCTTGATCAGAGCTTTTTCAGCTGCTGTGTCTTGCCCGATACCCAAAGTAACGATTATGCTTGGCTTTTGCTGAAAATAACCGGACTGAGGCTTTTCAGAGTTATAGTTGCCGCCTCGTGACAGCGTGATAGCCCTTCTCTACACTAGTAATGGACGAGTTGTCGTGGGCGTTGGGGAAACTTGTACAAAATGATTTTCCAAAAACTTTCAGAAATAGCTCTGTAGAACATTTGCTAAAAACACTGACGTCATGGCTTCTTGGTAATAGTAACTTCCCCAGTTTTAGCAAAGTAGTTCTGCTACCTGTAGGCTGCTTTTAAAAGCCAAGCCGATTAGGCATCGGATCATGCTCATAATTTCTATGGAAATGGAGGGCAAAATGGCTAATTTGCCAAATCCGTTTAGTGCCTTTTTGGCGAATCAAATGTTTTGAAAGTGTATGAAGACTTTTACCTTAAAGTTATGTCATCACAAAAGTCTTTTAGATGATCAGAAACATTCTGAGAAACCAGTACTTATAGTGTACCTGCAAAGAAGGTATATGCCGCTTGATCTCGTCGCCGTTGTGAAAGTCCTTGATTTTCAAATCGGCCATGAAAGGTAATTTCTCGCAAAGTTGAACGGCCTTCCAGAAATTTCCCCAGAGCTTAATAGAAAATTCTCATATGTAGTTGCAATGGAAAGATCCAGATTCCTGATTCAGCTCAGTAGATTTCGTTCGTGGTCACTGGAGTCATTTTTTATTTTGATTAGAGATTATTCTCCCAGACGTTATCTTTATTTGATAGACTCATAAGTTGGCCTCCTTGTACCCGCTTGCATAACAAAATGAATTGAAATCTCTCTCAAAATGGCTGGAAGGCGCTATTTAGTCGAATCGTGCCTCAGTCGCTAAATGACTCCTGAAAAACTGACCCAATTGCATATTCTTGACGTTTGACGTAAAAATTCCTATCCTCCTATCCCTCTGCATTTTTTTTTCAAGAATTTTCCTCAGCGACAATCCCCAGCTTGTTATTGCCACAAGAGATCATTTTTTTATCCATTCCAAGTCACTTCCTTTGGAGTATTTCACGACGAACCTGTTTTGCATCCTTTTCAATCGTCGAAATGTTCTTTTCGATACATTTTTTCCATTGATAGAACTGACTTTTCACTCGTGGATCTGGTTCCTTTTGCCAAATCTAGTAAAAAAAAAACTTATTGAGATGACAAAAAGACAGTTTAACGAGGTCCTTTTGGACTGGGTAGCTAATGTTGTTTAAAATACTTTACATTTTTTACCATTCCAATTTTTTTGAAATTTCTTATAAACTCTCACTCCGATGCTCCATTATGCAAGTTTTTCCTAAAATTTTCTTTTTTGGTCCCATTCAAACCAATGTAAATAAACTTTGAAGGCAAATATCATATGGTATCAAGGGTAAATAAAACTTTATTAAACAAAAACTGACCTTATACAACCCAACATTCTACCATGTACGCAAGAATGGAACAACTTGGCTATTTGCAAAAGCAATCCGTCGAGCCGGATTCGAACCAGCGACCTAAGGATAGCTGCGACTCTACAGTCCTCCGCTCTACCAACTGAGCTATCGACGGCATGTCAGTGGCGGCCTCGAACTGATACACCACCAAACTGCTGGCCACCCGCACTTTTCGCGTTGGAAGAGAAATGCAAGGTGAATAGGGAAAACTAGAGAAAGGTGAAAATACTGCATCCAGACCCTAACTTACCTGAGGATTAATCCTATGAGTTCTTTCAATGGGATAGGAGAGGTGTATGAAGTCTGGCAGTATCCCTTTCTAACAACTAGTACTTGAATAGCTTTGAATAATTGCTGGTCTTAGTCACTGAGGAAATCCGGACCAGCTGTTTTCATGCAGATCGTGACTAGAAAGCTATGTTGATTTCAGATGAACTCCATTTTTGCAGCAGCTGACCCACATAACCTCGTGATGCCGCCGTTGTAAAGTCCGTTCTGATTGGGCCGAAGTGCGAATTCCGAGATTGCGTACGTGGGATGCTTCCGGAGTCTCTTATTCCCTTGGTATCTTCAAAGACTGAACATAATGAGATCCAGTATCACCGCATTCCATTGGAATCTCAGAGCTCATTTAAGCTTTAAATTTTTGAACCATCTGAAGTTTTTGTAAGAAGGAGTTGAACTCGACCACTTCCATTATTTTATCTCATTATTAGGACCTTCTCAAAGTGCTAAAACTCTTGATTGTCAATGACTTTACAATAATACCAGAGTTGAACCAGTTGCTATGGTTTGCGGAGAACTCGTTCAGTTCAGATGGCTAATGTGGTTTCCTTACACTTTGCCACCTCCATAAATTATTTAGTCAAAGGTGACGACTGTCCCGACCAAAGATTAACTGATTCAATGGTGAGTTTTCGGAAGAATAGTCAAGTAATAAACAGTAAATAGACTGCCTCGGCCTCTCAATTTACCGATCCATATTGTAAGCAATTTTAATTTTACTTTATTATATTATATAAATTATTCTATCATCTATGTTCATATGCTTATATAAAAGGAACTCTGCTAGTAAACCTTTCAAAATGTTCAATAATATGAAGCAATTAAAATATAAATAGGCTGAAGGTGAATTATTATTGGCTCAATGGCGATTCGTTGCTCTTTATAATAAACTATAATAAACAAACAAATAAAATGAGCAAGAGCTCGTTGTCTGACAGGTAGGCCAGTTGATCGTACAGGATGCATATCATACCAGATATTCAAAAAAACCGTCTCCTAAAGTTGGAAAGGGCATGCACCTGTGAATGTTGAGTGATTGAGCCGGACCTCAATAAAGAGAGAAGGCAAACGATTGTTACGAACAACACGAACAACAGTGGTAGCTCGGAACGACGCATTGCCCTGAAATCTGAGTAGGTACGAAGGGTGAGCAACAGAATAGTTTGGAGACAGAGGGGTTAATTTTTCCTAAGGCAACCGCCGTTTTCGGGACTAACAAAATCAGAAAAGCTTCACTCGGCTACAGCCTTGAGGATTGTTTTAAAATGTTCAAGCATTAAATGTAGGCGAAACATAGATTGGGATTGAAAGCAGCTGAGAAACTTAGCAAAACCTTCAACCATCTCATAGTACAAGCTACGAGCTCCACCCTCACTATTAATGCTGAATATTTGAATCGGATTTTGGTCCATTCTCGGCAAAAGACGTAGAAGATTCAGGGTTTCCTAAGCAGCTCTGTATAGGTCAATACCTAGCGTACTCCTTCGTAGGCTCCTACGTCTCCGAAGAGTTTAATTTATTATCTCCAAGTAGCCATGTTGCAGTTTTACGAATTCTATAAGAGAGCTTGATTTTTAACTTGCAATATGAAAGCTTCGAAGCAGGTGTTCCTGAGAAGTAAAAAGCGAAGGAATGATTGGAAGGTGGGCCAAATTTGTGGAATTCAAGCTGTGATGACCAGCTGTTCAAACATGGACAGGAATGATCTGATGCAAACATGGTCTGTCACACTTTTTATTCAAAAAAGAACCAAAAAAGGAGAGGACCATTGGTAGGCGCTCCTGTCACCCTTCCGTCTCGAGAAACACCTTCTATAAACCTCGCCGACAAACGAACCCATTTAAAAATGCCAAACACGAAAACGTACGGGGCTCTCTGCACTGTTAGCTATTAGTTCTGTTAAAATGGTTCTCCATCAGATGTAGAGGAATTCCCCCAAATAGTCTTAAAAAGTGAGTCTTCATTGATTTCTAGCAAGATAGATACTTCCCCAGCACGTCCATGGTTTTCCTTTTTAGAATTGCAAACCTGATGTCTGTGCAAAACATCGATATTGAAAGATGAGGCTCTTTTAGGTGTCGTTTCTGCGCTTGAGCTTACCTGAAATGAGGCACCTGCAGGGGATTAGAGATACCCATTCTCATCATTCCCGTAATAGACCTCTTTTAGGTACCACTTATGGGGTGCTAAATCACTGGACGGATCTGAGATCTTACCTTTTCCAAGCTTTTCTCTCACATTCGCCACTATCAATGAAACACAAATGTTGTTTTTCATTTCGGCAATCCTGCCAAATGAGCCAACAATTTCAGTAGGCTTCAATTTATACTAGCAGAAAATATTTTTCCGTAAGAGATCTATTAAGGATTGAGCTTTATTACTCTGCAGTAACTGCTCTAAAATAAAAAATTAAACCGAAAATGAATCAACTAAAAATCAATGTTGGACGAAGTCAAACAAGTAACCAGGGTAACGTTTGGAGATTATTGGGAGTTTGTGGAGAAATTATGTCAAATGTCATTCTAATTAAATTGTTGCAAAGCATGCCTGAAAGATGACAAGTGATGATAACAATCACAATATTCATTAGTTGGCATGACGCGTTTCCCATTGAGAGGTCAGTAGCCCTCTAGGGGAGAGGCTATGCTGTGATCCTGGTGAACTCAGAGCACTTCCACTAAAATGGCGAGATGTGAGCAGGATCCTCAGCATCAGAAATCCGTACTAATGCTTTCGGGGCACAAGATAAACAGTCAACGTCAAATCGTAGGCAAGTGTAGCACGTTGATGGCCGATCAGTGATGGTTCGGATTTCTTGAACTATGCACAAATCCATTTAGCAGCTATTTCCCATATTTCTATCATTCATTCATGGATCATTTTTCGACTAGGCTGAATTTAAAAGGAGGTATAGAGCCCCAGGGAAGCATAATGACACATTCGACCGGCTAATTTTGGCTACTCCAATTCTGAGAACAAGCCCACTGATTTTACTCTCCCAAGCGAGTTTTTTGCACCGAAACTGGGCACTAAGAAAGTGACTTCTACGAATGGGCTGTCTCTTAGAAGGTTCGCTTTTTCAACTTCTCAACAATCCAAGCAAAGAGAATTTACACAACGCTTGTCCACAATCCGTTTATTTGTACCAGTCGTCATAACTGCTTCCCTAACACCTTTACTATTTTGTATAAAACAACGAAAACAAAGTATTTGAGGTATACATACATTTGTGCGTAGCACCTGCACTGATCGTCAATTCTATCTTGACAAATATGGTTGAGGGAGTTTGCAAGACTGTTGTCCGCATGCTTTCTGCCAATCGTCGATAGCAAACTTTCCCACCAAAGCTTCAAACTTCTTGAACGGAATCCAACCGGACTTGTTAGAGATTTTTTCCAGGTCCGGGGTGTACGATGCCTGTAACCTTAAGAATATACTGTTGCGAAGTGCCTCAAGATTCTTGACCTCACCCTATAGATAATATGCTTATCGATCGGATCTGGGTCATGATCGAGGATGCGGATGCTTGGTTCGGGCTTCATTCTGTAGTAGCAGGAAGTAATGAGTAACAGTACATGACAGTAAATCAAATGGCGTACTTGAATTCAATGACAAAGCCGGCTGATGTCGTCAATTCCTTCTTCTCCACTCCCAGTAGCTTCATCACTGACAGTGTGACTTCGGTATGCTGCAATGGAGTTTCTTGAGACTGCTAAGTCTGAAACGTGTGAGCTATTCGAAATGGTGGCTTTTTTCTCCCACCTCTCTTTCTTTGTCCAGAATTCGGTGTCTTCCCCCTCTCACTGCTTTGCCTCAACTGTGTGGACCCCTCTGCTGCGAGGGGTACTCGCCCTGGGCCAAAAAATTGGATCCCTGTCAGTCACACATGTCCGGACCCTACCTTTTGAGGGCTATTTCGTGATTAGTAGGGGTGAACCAACTTCGCTGGCTCCTGCTCACCCCCATTCTATTTATTACACCTTAAGTCTAACGATCGTTTGTCACGGCGATAAGGTTTGTGAGGTGGGTGACGCTATATGACCCCCCCCCCATTGTGATTATCGAAAGATAATGTGAACTCACTGAAGCATACCCTATGACGCTCGGACCTTCGCCTTTGATGGCGTTGTTGATGGAGTCGAGCATCTGTTTTAGCCATACCCCTCCCATAATGTCTCTACATGGTGCATACTCGGCGCAACGTATTTGATGCTTCTCCCCTGGAATGTTTCCTTGTAACCGTCAATTCAGCACAGGAATTCACCTACAAACATCTTGATGACATGCATTCGATGACGTTTTTAAATGAGCTCTTCACTTGACTATTTACTTTCAGTAGCTGGTAATGTCTCCCAACTTGCATATGAAGTTGCCGCTAGAGCCCGAAACTCATTAACAAACAAACAACCTACCAAATGCTAGTACAGCCTTTTTGAAGGTGGCGTTGTTATAGCCACGCAATTTGGGTTCAGATATCCAGGAGGGATATGGGGCCTTGTAGAAGTCCTGAATGGAAATCTTCCAACGCATAAGTAATTCTGTTGAAAAGTAAAATCAAGTCACCATTTCAATGATGTTATCGGCCAATTCTGCTGCACTACTGATAGTAGGTGGCCATCCGGTGTTCTTGGCGATATAGTTCAGGAGTCCCTGTAATTACTGTCTTGACTACATCTTTTGCCATTCTTTTGCTGTGCAACTGCTCTCAGGAATTCGCACAACCCCGATAAGCACAGGGGATTAATCTTAGCCGACAGGCCTTC
Source organism: Haemonchus placei (assembly GCA_900617895.1). Lineage (NCBI taxonomy): Eukaryota > Metazoa > Nematoda > Chromadorea > Rhabditida > Trichostrongylidae > Haemonchus > Haemonchus placei. The sequence continues at coordinate 15,879 of UZAF01016240.1, read as the reverse complement.
TGTGCCTGAGCTCTCGGTCCTGGGTGGGATGACTGGGCATGGGTAAGAGAACATAAGAAACTTCTTACCTTATTATTGGCAGCAAGCAACTTCAGGTCTGGCAATGTGTCATCGGATATAGGTTTCCAAGCTAAAACTTTGCATATCTACAATCGATCTCCAAAAACAATGCGAAAAAGTCGGAAAAGTCTCAAAAAAATCAGGCGAGCCCCTGTAGGTATAGCAGATGTTTCACTATGAACTGATGGAAAGGGTCAGAGTATGATAAACGAAAATTTCCCATAAAATGTACATGACCAACCAGCTCGACGGCTAGTCAAGTTTGAATTGTTAACTAATCATTGAGAAGTCAGATAAATAGAAAGGTGAATTTCAAGGGTCAGTGGATTTAACTCTAGCAGCTCGATGCCTCCAACTGGCGATATTTTCACTTGGATGTTCCAGAGAAAATTCAGGGTAACGGGTGAAAGACTCAAATAGAAGACTGTTTAAGGTAAACGGCTCTCTGGCTCTCTCCAGATAAAAACAGAATTGATTTGAAAATAGGCATAGGCGTAGCACAATATCCAGAAACGGAACTCGCCTCTGTCAGATACAGGGCAGTCCTTCACAGCGTACATCCTCAGAAGCGGATCATCGATCGTGTACGGCACAGGACTCCAAAAGTCGAATTGAGATTTCTGCCAGTCCGCCCAATCAGTGGGAGTGTAGAAACCGGCCAAAGCTACCTTAAGTCATACAGAATAGTATTGGTGCTAAGGAATAACTTGAAATGCTGTTTGGATAGGTGGCTCCGTTCGGTCTCTCATAGCAAGAGTGCCCTTATGTGCTTATTTGGGTACCTATGTATGAACAAAATCTGAAAGTAAGCTATGCCACATGCAAACGCGGTATGTAGGAGGACTTTTGAAGCTGCTGAAATCAATAGAAATTCATTTACCTGCAGTGTCATCTGACACCTGTTGGCAGAACTCGAGTAGTATTTGGCTTGCTTGGGAAGGTAATTTCCTTCAACAAGATCACCGACGAATCGTCGCAGTTCCCGACCCAATCCGAGTGCTTGACGCTTGCCAATCTAGAAACTCTTCCATGTGGGAATGAACTGAACCATGTTAGCAATTCACCCACTTACTGAGGTAAGCTCAGTGTCTCCCTCGAATCCCCATCGTGCTGGATTCATCTTGAGGATTTGTTCCGGATTCCGATTGCCGTGCCGTGTACCCCACAGTACCAATTTTGTATGCGGATCTGGTTACAAGAATGATTAGACTGTTAAACGAAGACCTGCCGGAAAGGGCCCACCCGGTCTCTTTTTTTACCTTGCATTCCGAATGACGATAAGAAAGACCCTATCTTTTTACGCCGACAATTTCGAACTGTCAGTACCATTCACAACGTGCACTACACGCTGTTGTGTGGATCGGACAACAAAATGTGAAATTATAAGAAATCACTCACCTCTGCTAACCGGTTGGCGATCTTTTGTCATCCCACTGCAGAGCACCATGCAGATCCATAGTACTGCGACCTCTGAATGAAACTTAAGACTGTTTCTTCGAGGATGTTCAACAAAACCTTCCCCATTCACTTCAACAAACAAAGTATAAATGTTTTGTTTGGTCTTGACCGACTCTCTTTCATAGATTCACTAACACAATAGACCCCATTCAGAATCGTAGAAACATTCGAATGCGGCCTATGCAACGGGCGCTGGTAGCAACCTCTGTAGACATACATCGTTGTTTTTATTTTCCCACATGAGTTGGTATTGTACAATTATCCCTGAAGAACCCTCTTCTCCGTCGGATTTAGCCTGTTAGGCGAGCCTTAACGTAATCTGGGAAATCGGGCTCTGTTTTGATGTTATNCTGCTAACCGGTTGGCGATCTTTTGTCATCCCACTGCAAAGCACCATGCAGTTCCATAGTACTGCGAACTCTGAATGGAACTTAAGACTGTTTCTTCGAGGATGTTCAACAAAACC
>UZAF01016240.1:0-13646 GCA_900617895.1 Haemonchus placei | reverse complement strand
CTTTGTATGTGCCACACAAGCATTCAATAGGCCTTTGTGGCTCTGAGTGGAAGTCGAGTGCGGGGCGCTTCTCGAAAGCGGGTGCGGTCAATATTAAGTTCTTAATCGAGGTATCTTTCAATACAGACTTTGAGGTGACATCGCTGTGGTACTGCTTATTAGTTCAAAACAAATTTCGAAAAGATTTTTGGAAGAAAAAAATGGGACACCTTACCTAACAGTCGCATTTTTGTCAGAAGAGTAGGAAATTCCCGAATGGCAGAGCGGATGGAGGATCGTCACTTTATATAGTGTTAGATTAGAGTGGCCCATTAAGCCGAAACTGTGGCAACCTTGAAGGTAAACATTCCCTGAAACGAAATTGGATGCCATTGAATTTATTCTGCAATAAGAACACTCCACGAGCGACCTTCACTTAACGACATTGGAGGCTCTGTAGGGCGGTTCATTGGACCTGGGCCAGTTGGTCTTTGGCCGATAAATATCAACACGGGGAGCCGGTCCCATACACTGTCAGAAGATGAGGCAACGGCAACACATACGTTCCTGTATTGCGCCGTGCATTCGACATTTACTCGAAATTGCATGAACACCTACATGTGGGCAGGATCTACGTGATAACCCAATAGGTCCCTAGCTGAGTAGTCCCCACCATCAAAACATTTTGTTTCTTTTTTATTGATCACAATGTAAAGACTTACATAGTTGCCCATTACAGGAACCCATCCTCTACAGGCCAAAACTGACTACTGAAACAAACCAACTTTCCGCAGTAGCTTCACCCATTTGAGAATGTTTGGTCGATGTTGGCTCGGTAACAAAAGATCCTATTTCAGGTCTCTTATCGTCCAAATATCAAGGTCACTATCTCAACATCAAAGAACTCGAACAATGTCTTGTGGTGTCTGCGTGTGGGAACGAGGGCTTTGCTTCGAGAACCTCTTGATCTTTGGAAGCCCAAGTTACTGCTTTACATATCCAAATTCATAAAAACCCGCAAGTTTATTAGAATACGTAGCGTATCAAAAAGCTCAATCCAAGCACTTTTCCATTGTAAGACTTCGCTATCTCAATTCCATCCAGCGTATTTTCGTTCCAATGTTTGCGCTAGGTTTAGCAACCAGTGTTTGCTTTTTTGTGAGTACAAAAGTCACCAATGAAGAGCGAAAAGTTAGCATCGAGCCACTCATTGATAATGAATGCAAAGGTACATTGACATCAAAAATGAATAAGAAGAAAACGCACAAACATCAGCATCAGAGTCCGCCCACAACATAATTGGTGGCTCCTCTGTGGGGAGTCCTTAGCTCCGTGCGGGCCAATTCGTGGCAGAAATCTTTGGTATTAGGTACAGCAGGAAATGTTAGTGCTCTGTGAAGAGAAGGCAGATGGGAAAGGGAAGAAGTGGGAGGGGTGAGGTCTCTCGAACAACCTCTAGTCTGCTCCGCCTAGTTATAGTTGCTCCTGGGAATTGTAGAGACTCAAAATTGAAAGGTCATTATAAGGACACGCTTCTAAGAAAGCGCTTCAAAGGAAGATATGGTCGAAATGTAGCCGAAATTGGCAGAAGAAATAGCCATTGACAGTGACTCGGACGAAAAAATTCAAACTGCAAACTAGAAGACTGATGTAAGGCCGAGATTGAGGTATCTCCGTTCGTTAAAGGATAATTTTTTTGTAATTGCGGGAGTTTATTTGCTATGATTGGGCCCCCACGAATAGAATAATGTATTTGCTATGATTGGGCCCCCACGAATAGAATAATGACCTATCTCACGGTCTTGTTCCCGTGAGAGAGGAACAATAATGCTCTCCTGGGATCTTCTTTGGTTTTCGCCGATGAACATGCAAAGCAGCGTGCCACCTACCGAAAACTTTTTTGACGACTGCATAGCCATGTTCTCGCTCCTGTTGGCTTGCCTAGACCGCTAATCTCGAGAATGCCAATGATGAGGTTCCAGTTACATTCCACCTAATCTGCTCCTGCTCCCCCTAGTATGCAGTGTTCCAGAGCAGATTCATCCCTTCCCTGGTGGTGAGTCTCCCGTTGCTTTGGGAGTACGTCACAAACGAAGCGACAGAAGGGCCGTTGGTAGATTAATAACAACCTTGCGAATTTGTTTTGGGCTCTTTGGGAAGGTAATAAAATGATCCAGCAACAGCTCCAAAACGGCAATTCCTTCCAGTAGACAATCTATCATACATAATAGTTAAAAGCAGCGATCTTTTTTTTCGCGAGTCAATGAGAAAAGTCAAATCCTAGAGATTTCTCTGAAGAAAACAGAAATGCCGTGGAGCTTCATCAAACCAATGGCGCAAGGCGATTTGTTTAGTTTGTTGAGTAAACACTCGTTGTTCATTCTCCAGGAGAGATCAGATGGCAATCATTAGCTGTTCCTTTCTATGCACTGATAGGCTGATGTTACTCCATTTACCTAGTTACCGATGTGAAACAGAACTTGTTTGGTTTTTTTGTTGCTTATCCTTACATGGCCAACTGGCATGGCATGGCCTATCGAAGAAGGCGAGGTGGTCAGCAGAGGTTATTCGGATTGTACCAACCATTATGCTTCTGGCTCCAACATTCAGTAGCGTATTTACCCCAAAAAAGTCTAGCTGAAGACAAGCAGTGTTTATGCTGGCCTATTGCGTCTTCAATGTAGCCATTAGCCTAGATAGCAAGCGAGTTTCAGAAGAAGCAGACTTGTAGAGTGCCTAGTCTCCCTCTAGCCATTGAGCCTAATCTGAGCATCTAAAATTTTTGATGATTCTACTTCACTACTTTGAAATGAGGGAGGAGTTGATGTAGTGGCAAGTGGCGCACTATCACAAGCACATGGTCCATAGTACGAATTCCGGATCGCGCCAGGCTAGGATGGCTACCTTACGTCATTGTAAAGACCACATGTGCATTCAGGACACCGCTATGATTCTGAATGGAGGATGGGAGGGCTCTTCCCACAAACGGAATTGTACAGTGCCAAGGACCCCGTCATTATCCTTCTTCCATGAATATTTGATCCTGAAAATTGGAAACGTGCTTACTGCTCAGCATCGCATATAATGAGAACATCTCAGCTCTCCAACAGAAAAGCTCGAAACCTGCCATAGTTCTAATTAAAAGTCAAAAATATGCATATCATGCGAAGCTGTAACTGAATAGGTCTCTAAGAGGATACCTTGGACTGTTCAACAAGTGAAAGCTAGAGTGTTTATATAGATCAGGATCAAATTCTTCCATTTATTTGGCGAGTTCAATGTGCTATTTCGCTTTTAAACAAGCATACGCCTCCCACTGTTCTGTGATCAGCTAATCGCTTAGTTACTGATAAGCTTCAGAAAAAGTTGCCTAAACTAACCACTTCCACTATGTTTTCTAGTGGTTGCAGATATTTGTTTGTAAAAGCTTTGCCTTTCATTGCCTTCCATAAATTTAGAACAACTACAACCTGCCTTCATTTGGTACGATTCTGAGACCTGTTTTGTTATCAGCGAAAACAAAATCGCTTTTCAGCGCAATCAGTGCCGATTCTGGGGCGTCATATAAAGTTCGTGTCACCCTAAGGTGTTCTGCTTGGGCTATGATTTGTGCGGTTCTGTCGGGAGGTACTGTAGGGGATAGTGCCGTTGGCACACACAGATCTGGATAACTTCTTGGATCGACGTTTGCCTTGCTAATAGAGCCTCTGATCTTGAGAGGATTTATGACTGGTTTAAGGTCCTTAAATACTCTATATAGACTAAGAAGTAATGGCATTTGTACATTATATCCGAACAATTTTTTTGCATTACAACTGCATGGGCAAAAAAGCTGAGGAAACAATAACCTAGAGGCTGGACCATGAGCAAACAGGTATTCCTGGCACTTCTAGTAGGACCTTTATCTTCATACTTTAATGATTAATCCATTCTAGGTGTCCAGGGCCTTTGAGATAATCCTAGACTGTATAAGGAGACAAACGACTAGGAATATAGGTTCAGGAAAGATATCTCGGAAGAAAATATTTATATGTATTTGTGAGCATTACTTATACCTTGCTATTATAAAATTCGTTGCCTGCCATTATACTACACTAAATTTGAACGCAAAGACTTCCACCTGCTTCCAATATCTGATTGCAGCTGCTTTCAGGTAATTAAGTTAACCCTGTATTGATTAGCGGCGAATCTTCAAAGATTCCTTACAGGACATTCCCTTCCTTTTATGAATTCGCCTTATATATTCGCGGTTATCCTTCATCTGTTGAATCCTTCATTTCCCTCATTCTATGTACATATGCATACTGTATGTAAACATTTTTTATCAGAAGTTTTAGCTCTTATTTACAACCCCTTAGTGCAAGTAATGACTATTTTCAGAAAATGGTCGAGTTAATAGTAGGCTTTGGAGCTTAAAGTTTTTGTCAAAGTGTGAACGTGCTGATAAGTGCTTCGATCTGTCTCGAGCACACCATAGGACGCGTCTCACTCCATCACCACTTGCTCCCCTCAACCGCTATCAATGAAAATGGCGAAAACTTCTGATGGGATAAGTGAGAAAAGAAGTGGATAAATATATGGAAAAGCAAATATGTGCAGCTACTGTTTCCTTGCAGGAAAACTGGGGAACAAGCTCGCTTCAAAAGACTCATTCCCTAGGACTGCTGTCTACCGAGGGATTCACTAAACCATAGAAGAAGCAGAAGAAAGCTCGCTTGGGAAATTTAATTCCATTGAGGAATCCCTCGGTGTAGAATCGCAAGCGCAAAGCCTATAAATGTAAATTAAAGACCATAACAAAAACAAAAAATTTAATGCGGGAGAGGACCGCACAAACATATTAGGAGATAGCTCCTCTTGGAGTGAGATGGTGTAGGAGCAAGTGGAGTTCAGTCACAGATGCATGATCCATGGTTCGAATCCTGCATCGATACTCGCTCAGACTAGCCAATTTCTCCATCCCGCCGAGGTAGTACAATTGGTACCAGACTCATTTGGGAGTATAAATGCACTGATTTTGAGATCGTCTGGCACTCACACATTCAAACTTCTCAAATTTTTAATTGAAATCAAATTCAAGGACGCATTCCAGTAACAGGATGGACAAACTCCAGAGACATTATCCTTATCCTACTTATACAAACTGTTGATCTCGGAGGTGTTGAAGGGAATTGACCGTAATTTATTTTATTTTATTTTCATGTTTCATTCAATTCATGCCCCTACTTAGTCAGTTGCATTGATACACTGGGGAGGTTTGCTATTGTTTACTCAATTATAAGTGCTTTTGAATGAAAAACGTAAAGGGTTGCATACATTTCGTTCTCGCTGGATTTTCCACCTATTTTAACAGAAGGGACAACTAAAGTACATTAGTTGCAGACGGAAGGGTGGATCCGCAAAACTTTTTTCAGTGTTTATCTCTTGCTAAGTTATGCTTTGTGATGCGAAAAAAATCTGGAAGTGCTCCATTTCGTCATATTGTAGAAACAAATCACAATGGGTTGGGGTAGATAAGTCCTGAAACTGATAAGCAGCGATCACTTGCATAAGACACCATCGGCAGATCATGCAGGCAGTTTCGCCAGATTCAATTCCGAGAAATACAACTTCAATGCCGATTTTGTTTTTCAAATTTGTTTTTCGTCTTGAAGCATGTCAACTGTTTCTCAATAGACTATACTTCAGCTAGAACGCTTAACTTCTTAGCAAACGGCTTATGGAGGCCGAATTGAGGCTGAATACTGTCTCATTGAACGATTTTTAATTACTTTCCCTGCACCTTTTTCGAATTTTTCGATTCCATGGCCACTCCTTTCCAGCTTTTCGAAATATTTAACTTATCCGTACTGTTTATTAATCATGCTGCATTCTTGTGTAAATCTTCTTTCCGCGTTTTGGTACACGCACACACAATGGTGTCCAATACATTGCCGTGACATACATTTTTGGGTATTTCTAATACTGATTTGTAAAGCTTTTACATGAACTTTGGCCAGTCAAATTATTCCATGTGGAATGAACCAAATTTTTCAGGTAATATGGGCTTTTTGAAGAAGAATGGGAAAGTTGCTGACAGCAAAGGGCAAGACGACAGCCAGATCGAAGGCGAAAAGTGGGTGTCTTAATAGTTTAGCAAAAAATCGTTCTCTCAGGACATAGTTCCAGAGAGTCTGATAAGAGCCTAGTTTCGAAAATAACTCCTTTTCGAAAACACTGCTTCTGATCAGCGACGGACACTTTTTTTTAATGGCACCTCGTTGTAGCGTTCCCAAGAGGATCATGACGTTGGGTTAGGGGTTACTCCATGCTATACCAAGCAGAGGTCCAGCATACAGGCACGATTGCAGCATCAAACCCTTCCAAAACCAATATCCGCTTCTTCTGAATAAGTTCGGTACCTCTTAGTAGAGTAAGTATGAGGTGTTGGCTCCGAACCGTCTTTATACTTAGCAGCTGATACTTTTGTAAGGAGCACGGCACTTAGGGACAGCCACCTTCTCATAATTTGCCCGGTTCATAACTTTTCAAAACGTAACGTAGATAGAAGGCCAGGAAAATCGTCTAAGAGGTATGTTTTAGGCAGTACCACCTCTACCATGAATTACATAGAGATACGGGAGACAATAACTGCGGAGATAACGTGGTCCTTTATCACACCCCTTTCTTTGTTGACACTCATCCAGCGCCTTCGTAGCTTTTTCTAGAAAAAAGGGTCCAGCCTAAATATTCGAATCAGGTGGAGTTTTATAAATTCATGGGATCTTCCCTAGACTTTGGACACGCGGACAACCCTTCGAATTTTGTTTATGTGCACGTAAATAAAACCCACCGAATACGACCTGTACCGAGTCACCCAGCCCGGCCACTTAAGGCGTAAATGTGTCTTTAATGAAACAAGTCGCAACTGACTATATAATTGAATCAGTACTCCCCTCTCTACTTTCCCCCTCTAATCCCCGCCCCCACATTCCTGCTCGGCTTTTCGTTTGATAGCGCAGAAGGTAATGAAAAAAGTTGTTGTCTATTCTGGGTGGAATTGAAGGAAGGAGGTAGGGGGGGGGGCAAAAATCTTTTTTAACCAATTCGTGTTGTCCTGTGTAGTTTCCATGTAGCCTTCGATGTCAGAGTCGAGTTCTTGTTCTTCGTGCCCTAGTACCAACAAACCTTGATCCATTGATTAGCATTGAATCAAATAATCCAAGTCAGCCAGGGCCTCCAGAATTTCATGAGAGAACGAAGGCACTCGATTGGAATCAGGCGGCATTGCAAGTCATTGTGTAAACCAAGTATGCCAATTCCAAGGCCGTTGTGATTTTGAAACGTGTTCGACCTTATGGCGCACTCCAATAAGACAACAAGCGGAATTTTGATCCAGTTGAATGCATCTTTGAGCCATGCAACTATCTCCACAAGCCTATAAAAGGTCCCTATGCACGACTAGTTCTAGGATGTTGATGGGGATCTTTCGTAACATTATACTTTTGTTTACACTCATACTGTTTGTAAACAAAAAACCCCTAGACATTCGAAGAACGCTCGTTTGTGCTAAAATAACATCCTTCATCAATTGACGAATTGTCACCTTTGGGAACTTGGTGAATTCATGCGTCATAACTGGAATTCTCACCTAAACCTGGCCAGAGCTTTAACAGTTATTGGGATACAGCCGGGGAGAGGGGCGGGGGAGGAGAGGCCGTGAGGATCACCTGGGCAACCCCAGGCCCTGTCCAGTCATCACTCTGCAAACAAGTTAGTTACGAAACGGCGTTTCCTTCACTGTCTGCGCACATGTCCATCCATTCACCCACGTCGATCCGACTCTGACTGGCCGGCCGCATTTCCACCTCTCCGCCCTCACCCGCCAGTCTAATGAGAGCATTTTCCAAAAAAAGGGCTCGAAATGGTACTGTGGAGCAGAAGCTGCTGGATTCTTCAAGGTGATTCGTTTGCGCTGTTAAGATTTATTGGGAAACAAAGTAGGACTACTCATTGGGAAAGACAGAATGCTAGTTTGTGACTGACCACTTCCTGTAAACATTGTATCTATAGATGTCTGAATGTTTGTCAACATAGTTCCTAACAAAAGAATGCGCCCGGCGCACCCAACGAAAATGATCGATGATGACAACGAGGTTGTAATAACTATTGCGTCCGGGTAATAAGCTTTCCTTCATTCCAACGATTTTTACTAGGGCCGAGCCCTTCTACATCCCACCCTCAATTTCCTCATTGTCTTCGTTAAAAATTTCCGAGTTAATCTCAAGTTTCCTGCGAAAGCCTACGGTGCCGGGACATTTGTCGATAGCGGAGCAGTCCGAGGCAGAGAACGTTATAGGGCAAAGATTGGCGAAAGGAATTGCGGATGAGGGCTTTCTAAGCCCCTTAGCTGTACTAAGGACCTTGAGATTAGCGGCTTTTTGCTTTTACTTTCTGCTAGATGGGAATGTGTTCAAAACAAGTTGAAAGAAGGGGCTGAAAATGTTTTTCTAAGGAAATAAAGGAACATACCTTGTTCAGAAACGACAAATCATATGTTTTACTTTCAGAAAAGAAGATGTGCCCAAAGCCAGTATCGTTCAGTTGGTTCGTTTCTTGCATTTTGTCTCTTTCCTTATGATATTCTCTCGATTTCGCTTTCTTTTCGGGAATTCCCACTTTTCCAGAACTATCTCATCAATTTCACAAAATGATAGAAAAGAAGTGTAGGAATGAATTACGAAACGTATAAAGTCTCACACATCTGGTCCATTTGTTAATCGCCATTGAACGTTTCGTCATCGCTGAACGGCCTTTGAGCAAAGATCGCGAGCGGAAGGGTGTCACAAACCTCAAAGATCAGGCGCAACATGACATTCCCCGAACGCGAGGGGAATTAAACGGGACCGAGGAAAGAGAGAGCGGTAGATATGAGGAGAGAGAGAGGAGTTTAGAGGAGCAGATAGAAAAACAGAATAGTTGGCTATTTTTCCAGGTAAAAATACAACGATTTCAAACAACCCGTTCGGTTAACCTAAAAGAGAATGAAAGACTCGAAGAAGGGATCGAACAAGGACTACTGTAATAACGGCTGGAACTCATGCTTCGATTGGGTTTAGGATTGGGACTACAGGGGCTCTGAGCGCATGATACACCGATTTCAATCAAAAAAGGATGAAGTTTTTGGCGTTAGTCCGTTCCGTTTTGGGATGCGCCTCCGCGCATGGCTTTCAATCACAGTCGTAGTGACATTTCGAAGGTGTGCAAGGCCTGGGCCATTAAATGCGCTGACAGGCCCCTATGAACAAGCCAACACTGTCCTCACGATTCCGGTACCCGTTAACCGATCCCGGAGAGATGGGAGGCCTGGTTGGCCTAGGTGATTCTACCCACTTACCATGCGGGTGTGATAGTTCGCCCGCTTGCCAGTACGCCACTCCATCCCATAAAGCCGTGCATTATCGTACACGTGGTTCGGGGAATGAATCTCGGTTGGACGGCAGAGAAAAAGAAAGGTTTTCCGTCTTCCGGGGTTAGTTAGTTGTTTCCTGACTCGTCGGGAACCTAGAAGCTTTGGATTGTATATCGGCTGATAAGTCAATGTATGGGTTACGTACGCATTCAAATTTTTTTAAATTCCCAGAGCTAATAGGACCATACCAAATCACCTATGTTATCTTCCCTCTTTGCTTTCCGATACCTTCTCATCTTTTCAAAATTCCAAGCACTAATAATGGCAGTGATTTCAGTTCCGCTACACAACTACATTTGATAAGGTGCTGCTCATGATTGGCTCAGTTGTCGCTATTGGTACTGGTATAGGACTTCCAATGATGTCTATTATTATGGTAAGTCACCATTTTGGGTGTGTGCAGTTGCACCACGTCTTCTTATCCATGAAAGGTCTCAGAAATAAATAACTAAACTCTTAATTTTCAGGGTAATATTTCACAGAACTTCATGAATATCAATGGAAACACTACTAGTAAGCGAGCTTTCCTATTTCGCAGTATTTTGTCCTTTAGTCATAATTTTTTGGTGTACTCTAACTGCAGTTAAATTTTTTTGTTCGAGCATTCGTTCGACTGTCATTATCAGTTCACAAAATTCTGTTGCCCCAACTTTGTTACAAAACGGTTTTAGAATTTTGCCTGTCTTTAAATTGCAAATTCTTGCTAAAATCAGAAGTTTGACAGTTGTTTTTTCGAGAAAATTAATTTTTTGAGTGCTGATATAGGTTTATCTGACTAATATTTTCCCTTTTTTAAATTTTTTCACCGCCTTCTTTTATTTTCAGCGATTAATCAATTTGAACATGATGTTATCCAGAATTGTCTGAAATACGTCTATCTGGGCTGTGGAATATTCACGGCTGCCACCATTCAGGTATGATCGTTTTCAGACTAGTTCGCACAATTAATAGCGGAACGAAACAGAGTCCGATGGCAGAGACGCAGAAAGGCTTGTGCCATCCATCGCGCGCTTGGCAATTTCCTTTGCGTCTCAGCCCTCTCTTCTTCTCTGCACTCTGGTCTTACTGCTATTTATGGCTTAATACCCCAATCCAATTCCGAAATACCAACAATTAAGTATGTCAGGATTTCTGCAAACGAATGCTCTTTCCCACCCTTCAGTCTCTTCATGACCTGCCACTATTTTCTGTGGGGTGGGACGGTCTGCTATGATGAACGATCTCTGATTTTGGGGTGGACATTATGGGCGTGCTTGCGGGGTGCTTGAAACACTACTGCGCAGCCACCAATCAGGGATTGTGCAGTAGTTTCAAAGATCTCATCCAAAGTTGGGCCCATTTATGTTTTTTGATTTATTTGATGTTGGTTCCATTTGATTTTTTTAAACTTTTCATCTCCATGATTGCAGCGATTTCCCTGCACTTTGAGTTTCCAGTTTTTGGTTAATTGTATAGAGGAAAAACGCAGATCCAATAGAATAGCTTGTTTAGGCAATATGTTTTCTGACTGTTTGCGAAAATCTGGTGAACCAACTGAGGCGACAGTTTTTCAAGTCGATTCTTCGCCAAGACATCCCCTGGTTTGATAAGAACAATTCAGGAACGCTAGCTACAAAGCTGTTTGAGTGAGTAGCCAAAGCCTTCCTTCACCTGGTTCCAGCAGTCCCGAAACCTATCTGTTAAGCAATCTCGAACGAGTCAAAGAAGGTACAGGCGACAAGCTCGGCTTGATGATTCAATTTGTGGCTCAGTTCTTCGGCGGTTTCATCGTGGCATTCACCTACGACTGGAAACTCACTTTGATCATGATGTCATTGGCACCGTTTATGATCATCTGTGGGGCGTTCATTGCTAAGGTTTGTTTCTCGTTTTTCTTTGACCTCTGATGGGGCAGGGTTCCCTCAAAGAGTCTCGTCCAAGTGCAACATTATGAGTTGCAGTTGATGGCTACAGCAGCGACTCGCGAGGCTAAGAAGTATGCTGTGGCTGGTGGAATCGCTGAAGAGGTGCTCACATCGATCAGGACCGTCATCGCATTCAATGGCCAACCTTATGAGTGCGAAAGGTACGACCATCTCCTCTCCATTTCTCGCCATGTTTAACTTCTATGGCTGAGAAGTGCAGTGCTAAGTGGTGCTCATCAAATGGGCAGTATATCGAATCTTGGATGCCGGACGATCTTTTAGCCGCCCAAGCCAACCAGACCTCCCATCCCTACGGAGTCAATGGGCTTGGGTGGCTATCGATCCGGAATTCAATCCACTGACCATCTGGTAGCATGACTAGGCGTGAATAGGAGGATGAAAGCGCTCTTTTCATCGGCTAGCCACCGCTGCCACTGTATATTCCCCATGCGCATTACCACTACGGGAATGCCGGTGCGCTTCTTAGAAACGGAGTCGATTAACTATAAAAGGGTCTATCCTATAGACTATATTCTAATTGTTAGAAAAGTAATAACTTTTTTGGTAAGGAAAACTAACATTTTGCTTTCGATCTAGATGGGGTTTACGTATAGCCGCGAGATGTTGAGGGTTTATCTATCGGCATATGAATATATTCATAGTTTGAAGGACATCACATAACGTTTTTCATTTTTTGTTCGTAGTCGGGATCGAAACGCTGTGGACCTGCAGTCAGAACCGCCCTTTCCACCCCTGAAGAGGGACCGTCACGCGGCCACTCACGTCCAAGCCTAGCATTTCGCAAATCTTTCGAGTTCCAACCTTTCTAACTGTGTTTCAACAAATCCAAATTTACTAAAAAAATTATTGTACTTTTGTGAATTCAAGCTAAAGGAGCTTTTAGTCATTCCACATAGTGTTCAGGTACCAAAAAGCGTTGGAAGATGGTAAATCGACGGGAATCAAGAAATCTTTCTTCATTGGCGTTGGTCTGGGAATAACATTCCTGATCATGTTCTCATCGTATTGTCTGGCATTTTGGGTCGGCACGGACTTTGTCTTCAAGGGTCAAATGAACGGAGGGACTGTGATGACAGTAAGTTCCATCTTCGAAACCTTCTCTTAAAAAAGCAATCGATCTTCTGAAGGTTTTCTTCTCCGTAATGATGGGTTCCATGGCGCTCGGACAAGCTGGGCCTCAGTTTGCTGTTCTCGGTACCGCTATGGGTGCAGCCGGATCTCTCTATCAGATTATTGATCGGGTAGGTTCAAATAATGTCGTTCGCCGAGTCGGGATGCGCGCGGACGCGAAGCGGCTCTTGACGCGTAGTATGGCTAGTTAGCTGGCTACACCTTGAAGTATTTGATTCTCTTTACTTTTCAAGGAACCAGAAATCGATTCGTATTCAACGGATGGCGTGAAACCATCGAATCTCAAAGGGAAAGTAACAGTTTCCAATCTAAAATTCACCTATCCAACGCGACCAGATGTCCCTATTCTTAAGGTTTGCCTGTTCCATTTATCTAGAAGACTTGCTCTAATCTCCCCATCATTGTAGGGAGTTTCATTCGAAGCAAATCCTGGTGAAACGATAGCATTGGTGGGTTCTAGTGGTTGTGGAAAAAGTACCATAATCCAATTGTTACTGCGATATTACAATCCAGAGGATGGAAAGGTATGCCTTCCATGCACTTCTTTGTTCTAATCTATAATACAGCAATCAAAAAATCAATAGATTGATTTGAAAGATCGATGGAACCACTTCTCATCTCGTAGGACGAGATTATGAAGGTTCCATTATTTGCACCATAAATAGAAAACGGGCGTTCCCGCTAATAAGCGGTGGATCCAAACTCCCGCCATCAACGTGGCGGAATGGAAAATCATTCCTTTTGGTCCTTGCGCGATTCCTTTCGGCCTACAGTAGAGAAGACAATCAATTCTTCCGATCAATCAGTTTTTGCAGATTACAATAGATGGTGTGGAAATCGACAAGATTAACATCGAGTTCCTTCGAAATTACGTCGGAGTCGTCTCACAAGAGCCGATGCTTTTCAATACAACGATTGAACAGGTTGGTCCATCGGTGAAAGACCTGTTCCTCTGAAGACACTCCCTCATTCAGAACATCCGCTACGGACGAGAGAATGTCACCGACGCGGAAATCACCGCTGCTCTACGTAAAGCAAACGCTTATAACTTTGTACAGTCGTTCCCTGATGTGAGTGACAGAAGACCATCTTGTTGGAAGAGGTTTCCAGACTGCGCACACTTCTTTTCAGGGGATCTATACGAACGTTGGTGACCGTGG
>UZAF01016239.1:75946-103387 GCA_900617895.1 Haemonchus placei | reverse complement strand
GCATCTAGCAGTATTCCAAACGGGCTGGTTTGCATATCTCGCTATAGGATCGAAAGAAGGCTCAGCCAAAGCGTAATGAGTGCCCCGAAACCGGCTTAACCGACGTTCACACCTAAGGCGGACAAGCCCTTATGGCATTGTTAGAGCTGTAGATGCGTCATTCCCACCGGGACCCACACGTTGCACGCAGACAGCTTGCTGTAGTCAGCTAATGGCGATTAAGTCCACATTTGAACTCGTCCAGATATCCCTTTCATGCAACTCTTGACCTCTCATTCTCCTCAAACCCCTTATTTCACTATTTCTTTGAAGCCTTATATATCTCGCGTTTTCTTCGCTACTTTTGCACTATTCTTCTCAAGCTAGATGTTCCAAAATTATTGTGGACTGCGCCCTTAACTATACAGGGTGACCCACATGAGGTGTGACGCAGAAAACTCGCATCAAAATTATACAAACCAAACCAAATAGGAAACAACAAGAGAGCTTTTTTAAGAGAGTCCAAAGACCTGTGTTTGAAAGCGCAGGCTTTCTGCTCTAGGATCGACCATACAGCAAAATCCAAAGGATCGGGGAATTTGAAGGTCAAACCTGCTTCGTCCAAAAGCCCGGAAGCGTGGTTTCGCAACACTGCAGCATCTTCTGTGCGCTGTGGACTGCTGCATAATACTGCTGAAAGGTTCAGCTGACGTTCATCGAGTCTTTCTCCGCCCAAGGGATCACGCATCCCAGCCCAGAAGCACATAATCGATTTTTTATTGCCCATCACACTTCATGTGAATCACCCTGTATACAAATCTCGGTCATCTAGTCGCATATTACGAGCTGACAGCAGCGTTAGCTGACAAGTGTGTGCTACGAATTTAATATCATTCACTCGGAAACACCTGATGGCGTATTTCGAAGGCCTATTATCAATTCGTCAAGTAACCAGTGAGCAAGCATCTATTATGTTAGGCTGATACGTCATTTGACAGCACTTGGAAATACAATTCCCTACATCGGAGAGCTGTAGGCTTGTTCACAATAAGAATGTAGCTTTTTGTTCAACCAACGATTTCTTTCTAATTGTTGTTGTCACCTACTCAAATGAAAACCAAATACTGCTAGAAAAGGGTTCATCATTCACGCCAACTATACAAATTGAGTCGCTATGACGAGTGTTACTTGCTCTCTAGCCCTTGTACAGCTTAGCCAGTCCCGTAAATTGTAGTGACACTTTAGGCGCACGCTGACTCATCTGTTGAAAAAAAGCGAAAAAAAATTTTAGAAGACAAAAATAAAACTCGTTGCGATGACTGATCAGTACTATTTCCTGAGTTTGCAGCACTACATACAAAAGTCAAAGTAGTAGAGTTGAATTAATGAAGTGACCATCGGCCATGGACGGGATTCGAAAGCAGAGGTGCAATTACCACTTGTTGCTAAGTTTCCCTAGTCCTCTCTGCCCCAATAAAATTGAAAAACTCCCTGAATCACAGCACATCACTTGGTCGCATCAATATCCTTAGCGTACATGAAGCAACCTAATATTTCGAAAAAAGCATAAAATAGACATCGGCATTTCTTCATTCCTTCGTAACTAATCTACTTTTCCTCTTTCCTACGGAGGAATTGTACAGTCCGACTGAATTTGTTGAGTTTTGTCATGGTGCATAGAAAATCTAGCAAATCTCATCTCTGAACCGAATTGATCGTTCTGGCAAAGTCCCTATGGCTACGTCGTTAGCGCGCAACGCACGTTATTGTTACAGTCACAAGGCAATCAAATTTACCAAAATATACGAAGGGTTCATATTTCTATCTCAAATATTTTACTCTCAAATAAAATAAAAAATCGGTGTTGACGCTCCACAGGTTCCACTAATTTTTTCGGAACTTTTCCATAAGTTGAAGAATCACCTCAAAGCTATTATCGAATGATTTTGCCTCTTAAGATCGAGAGTAGCAAAAAAGGGTAGGTTCGCAGCCAAAGCGTCATACATATCTATTTCACCTGAGCACTCTTTTTGGTTGGGAAGGAAACGACTCAAATCGAGACGAAATGAATAACGAATATAAACAAAAACTATTTTCGGAAACGTTTTCGTGGGTACATATATCTTGCATTGCCAAACGAAGCTAAGCATTCCTAGTAAAGCTCACATACGAAAGTCTCTCTCTACTCGCTTGATTTGTAGGGATCGGTTATGTACCTGTCCCTGAGCCCCGACTTCATATCGTCAGCTCTTACTATATTTTGAGTGGATCGCCCAAGAATATGATAATTGATCCCTCTTTCAACTCACCACTCCCATCCACTCTCCCACCATCCACCGTTCCCCACCCCTCTTTCTCTGCAGCAGAGAAAAGTCTGAAGGAAGCTCATCAAAACTTGGAACTCTTCCAAAAACTACTCAGCCGTATGGTAAAATACCGCATGATTGTCCACAAGGAAGTATTCAGAAACATTTGTTGACCAGTTGCTCGCTCGAATATTTTTTAAGGGTAACCCGAAATGAGTATTCTGCGCTCTGAACTCTATTATCTCAACATCATGGTTGGACAATTGAAACATTTCGAAAATTTTCTGCGCTGTTCAGTGGGCAGGCCAAGAGCATGGCTCTGAGCCTTTTGTAATGAATGAAAGACAGAAGAACAGAAAGAAGGAGATCAGAATTGATTGCCATTACTTTCTCATTTACTTTCGATTATTGCTCATCTCAAGATGCGTATCTCAAACGGTTTTCAAGCCAAATGAGTGAAGAAATACACAAATAGGAAGAGTGTCAGATGGACGATACGATGTCTCGAACGACATCATTAAATGCGGCCTCTCGTCGGTTGTGATCTTGAAATCCTCTTAGGATAAGCCATTCCCAGATTTTCTCTCCCGAAGCAGCTTTCTGGAAATCTCCATCAATATTAAAACAGTCAATGTCCTCGGGATTGAGTGTCTTCGAAGAAAAAGATTTCGTAGCAGGCCTGAAGGCCACGCAACCTCGACCGTTGAATCTACAGTTGGACAATAGTCTCGAGTTGGACAATACGCAGATCGCTCCGTACGAGTGATAAGTGATAACTCGTACGGAGCGATCAGTGTATTGTCCAACTCGCACAGCATAATGTCAACGAATGGCAATTGAATATGAACGGATCAAACGTCGATGCAGCGAAAATATTCTTCTAAGTACGTAAAACACTAGCGTGAATTGAAGCGTGAAGTGAAAATGCACCTTTTAATTTTGAATGATACGTTATTTCTCGAGATCATCATAAGGCGAGAGTAAAAAAAAAGAAATCTTGCAGCATCGGACAGGAAGGCGGTTGTTATAAGAAATAAAAAGCGGTGATGAAAACATACAAATGGAATAGAATGTCGATCACACCTTCCCAGAACGACCTCTTTCCTTCCCCAATTTTTTCCATTTTCCTCAATTGGACAGTGCGAGGAAGAAGGAGGAGGGGGAGGGGAATATGCATCGTGGTCTCTTTTTGAAAGGCTGGCTTCTGACCACAGGCTGTGTTCAATCTTATATTCGTTCAGAGCGTATGTTATAGATGCAAAGGCAATCAATCACATTTGTCAGGATCCGGAATCGGGATTAGAGGGCATGAGGTCGTTTTAAAGGTACATACAATTTGCGATAAAAATGATTTTCAAGATTTGATTCCTGGGATTCCAAGATAAACCGACAATCCCCAAGGGTAGCGTAAGGGGCCTGGAGTGGTTATCCTTAATTTCCAGGTCCAGCTAGCGAGGGGAACAGTGCGGACCAAACGGTGCCGTAAGCTGTAAGAATATCCTTATTCACTACCGCTCGGCCCACCACGTAAGAACAAAATAATCTGTTATCAATAATATGTTAAGAGTTGCCAGTCAGGCCTCCTCTGATACGGATCTCGAAACAGAATCGCTGGACATAGCTCGAAGGTTTGCGTTGTCTGATGGGTACCCTCACTACCACGGGGGTCACATCGTGAGGGGCATTTCCCACTTCGTATTTAGAATTCGCGAACGAAGGCCATACAATAAGATGGCATTTTGCTTGCTATTCATTTCCGGAGAAATGAGCAGAGCAATTCGATCAAGTTTGACTAGGTGTGACCTAATACCCCCAGGGAACCTCTTTCGACAATTGATCCGTAATCGCCTATACGACATCTTGTGTGACACTCCAGATTGCATTGTGTGTCCTTCCAATCGACGCAGTGATTGCATGAGAGCAGGAGTGATTTACGAAATTCGTTGCCAGGCCTGTGGTGCTGAGTATATTGGTGGAACAGGGCGCCTCCTTCGTACTCGAATCAAAGAACACCTAGAGGGGCTAAGAAAGTCTCGAACTCAAACACCACTGGGAATGCATCGAGTTTCGTCACATGATGGTAACAAATTCACAATTCAATAGTTATCTTGGCGCTATCAACGGAGACAACCGCGCGGAAAGCACTCGAGGCGTGTTGGATCGCAGCTAGAGACCCGCAAATTAATAGAATGGAAGAGTGTGTGGCTGTAACCCGTGACCTCGCCCACTTTCTCGACCTCTGCAAATTTTGAATTTGCAGTGAGGTCAGGAAGGAGGGTGCCTGTGCATTGTACACAGACTTTACATTCTGAGTAGTCGATCTAACGCCCGGAGCGTTCTCTCGTTCTCAGGAGGTAGATCTCTTGTATACCGAGTCCAGGTCTCCTAGGTTTTATCTTGCCTTATTATAGAATCAATTCCAATGGTTGTTCGACTTTCAGACTTTGACGAAGGCGAGATAGCCGAAACGTTAGCCTCATAAAGTTTGAAATCTTGAAAAGGCTGCAGTAAACATACATTCTAGTCGAAAATTAAGCCAAAGCATTTTTTATGCCAAGATTAAGAGAAGGTTGATCGCGGTATATTCCAGCAACTTTATCACGAAGCAGAGCTTGATTAGTGATTTAGCTGTGATCAAGTAGGGCTTTTGGGATATGGTCAAACATTCAAGCAATTACTAGCACAAATTGTCACCTGTGTCACCTGTCTTTCGTTGGTCATCGATTTTCTCGAGATGGTCCTCCACTCGTCCTTGTCACGAGCCGTAGTGGTCTATTGAATCGTCCTCGCTTGCGAGATACGATGCATTGCATTCCTTTTGGTAAGTGTGTAGCCGGGTTGAGGAAGCCGTGGGCCAGGGATAAAAAGTGTTCAGAGTAGCTCCGTAAACCATGAGTGACGGCGCTTCTGAGATTTCGGAGATACTTGGCGATTATTGAGATATTCAATTCTTAATCGAATCGACACCCAGAATAATCAAGACATGAACGGATATCCGTGCTTCAACTACGGGTCGCCTAACGATCAGTTGGTTTTTAGTGGTACGGTTGGGTGATAATGTTTATGGCTTGTTAAGAACCAATTGACTTCACGATTTGACTTCTACGACTTGTCTTCAAATAAGTAGGTGATGAACCTAATAGTCAAAGAAGCAAATCTTTGCGGAACAGAATAATTCATTCCAAGAAACCATATAACTTTAATATGCATGCAAATAGCTGGTGGTAAATCGCTTGATAAACTTGCGCTTTCATTAGGCTCCCAGGATTTGCTGTATACATCTCCACTTCATTCGCTTGTTTATGAAATTATGAAGCTTGAACTGTGATCATAATCAAAAAGTTGGTTAGCCAGAACCTTTGCCAAAGTTAAGCGCACCAAACAATTTTACGAACCACACCTTCAGCGGTTGAGAAATGGTGTAAATGAAATCGATAGAAAAATGGAAAGAAGTTGGGTACGCATGAGAAAAATAAGTGTGACCAGGGTATGAAGCGAATACCGCCCCACACGGTGTTTGAAGGTGAATCCATGTGCATCACTATGTCGTCAACCTGTTAGAAAAGCAGTAGGCGATTATGTATAATGATGTGGTTACTACAGATGTAATCCTTTCTCTTTTAGTGTAATCTTCACATTGCAATTGTAAAAATGAGACATCTGGTGCGATTTTTGGATAACAGATTTTCGAGCAGATGAATGGAACTATTAATACATGGGCTTTAAGACGGTGTGAGCCTTACTTCCCATCTTTGAGAACGTCTTAATGCAACCTGGCAATATACAACGAAACATTTCTTTTGCCACTCTTCAAATTGAAAAATCATTGTTTTCGTCAGCTAGCCCATCAAACAAGCCGACTTTGGCATTTAGTTCCAGGCTTTTGATGTTGGACCCAGAAGATGCAAACAGCATTAGGATCATCAATTCTGGTGGACATATTTACTCAGGTCCCAGCATTAAAATAATTAGGAAAATAAGGAGTTATCATTAATCACTCGAAAGAAAGGAAGAACCGATCAAAAAAATCGGCTACTTCTCGAATCATGTCGCTTGTTTACAACGGCTAGAATGATAGTTCTGAGTTATGAATACCGGTGAAATTTTCAATTCTCAACCCAACGTGAAGAAGTGATTGTTAAATTTACATCATGGAGGGTAAAATAAGCGGAAGACGATTTAGAGTGACCAATAGTTTTGGAGAACTCACTGAGCACGATCTGCGGAAGAAATCGCATAGTTGTATGACTTGTTAGCTTCATTTTCAGCTTAACCCCTTGAATTTTATCCCGGTCAAAACTGGTACCACGACAACTCATACCTTAAAAAAAACTACTTCCATGAAAAATTGTAGCAGGAATTACTTGCAAGGAGTCAGTTCTCCGCTGCTACTCTAGCCCGAGCTGTCTTACTTCAACTTGTAGGATTTTGTGAGCGATACAGCGTCCTCTAAGGCTACTTAATCCGCTAACACACAGCTTTTACACGTCACCAGCTTTCCTAATCTCGGACTAATCATCTGCTGAAGATTATATTCCAAAAGAGGAGAAAGGAAAATGTGGCGGAGCAAGTGATCGAGCTCAAAACTACTAGACATATGGTTTTAAATAGGAGGCACTTTTTCATCATCCGACTGAAAGCGATATTCGAGTAACCTCAATATTTCTTGCACATCGTGATGGACATGATAAGAATTGACGTGTTTCGGATGAATTGTATCGATCAAACTTCCTCTGATATTGGGAGAATAGACTTAACAAGCTCATGTATTTCTAATATTGAAGGCACAGTCCACCATAAAGATAGTATCTGAGTTCTCCTTTTACGAGTACCCAGTGGCCCCCAAGGATAACACGGAGAACGCTGTTGGGTCCAGAAATTCAAGGACTACGACATGGTGGGAGCCCCGTCACCGCATTTCACGCTACTAGACCTATGTCACGTCAGACGAGGGGGTGCCATGATTATCTCATGCAGAAAGCTGGGCATCAAATCATCTTTTCGTTCTATGTACTCTGTCGTCTGATGTCAGAGACGCGAGCAGAGCGTTAGCTCGCCCAAACACTACTTTCGCGCCATTTTTGGCCTGAAGATCGTCAGAATCCCAATTTAATGTTTTTTTTTGTGCCCTTGAATTTTATTTTATACGCCGTTTTTACGCTTTGTCCATCATTTTTGCATTACTCTCGACTGTATCTTCATTAACCATCAGAAGCCGGGTACCCAAAAATTGTCATGAACAGTGCTTTTAAGGTTTTGTAAAGGAGAATGCTATATCTATAAGCCAATCTTGAGTTGCATTCGGGGCATATACATAAGTTTACGAATTCGGCAATAGGGATTGTGTTTTTCACGCAGCGAGCAACCTGCCCAGGTTTAGTCCTCACCAAAATGTGGAGATGGAAATGTTTTACATTCCAGTAGTAAGGAAGCGGGTTTATCAAATACGCACTAATTCGCTTTCGTTTTGTACCTTGTTTATTGTGGTTCGTTCTCGATCTTAACAGGCTTATTGAGTTACTGACTCTCTGAATGTCTCTCATGATGATGATTCTCATTGCTCTAATCTAATTGCAGACTAATTCACCGTTGGCATCCGTTAAGCGAAGTTGATTCATGGAATTGGTCGACAACATCTCCAAGAAGTTTGAAAAACTTCGAAGGAAGGGCTCGGATTTGGGAAAATTCTTTAAGTGAAAGCTGTTTCGAATGACCACGGCGTTGTCATATCTTCCACGAAATTCTACCTCTAGCTAGCTACATTTGTGGGATTACGGGAGAAAAGAGCGAGTGGATCGTTGTTGATGTCCACACATAAATGAAGACGAGCCGTATAAATGAACGCGAGCCGTATAAGACTCCACAGAATTTTGAACGGTTCTTAATGCCAATTATAACAATGAAAGGAGAGGTCAACTGATCTTTTTCAGATTTGTATTCATATAAACAAAACATATCAAGCTTTGCGTTAAGTGAGTGAGATATTGTTCAGAATGTAGATCAGCTCACATCTGGTAGCTAATAATGAAGTGCTTGAGTCTCCCCTGTCTATGATTTGGAACATGCGTTCGACCGTCATATTTGTTGCATCGGCACTTAGACTTTTCCAACCCCGATTCCCGAGCTTTTTTTGTGCGGGACCACTATAACAATTACCATCTAAATTGGTTTAGAAATGGTGCGCTTTCTTGGACTTCTTCAGATGTTTACTCTAGAATCATAAAGTTTTCTGTTGGAAGCTGACGCACCTTCTACTAACGGGATTACATACAACAACGGTATTACTCCTTTTCTATGGAGGTTCCGTTATGGAATTCAGAAAAAAAATCCGGGAACGGAAACCTTCGGTTCACCAACGTTGGTCTGCGCAGTACAATGAGGTGATGTTCAGGTATATGACGCCGCACGCAATCGTGGGCAGTCGCGCGTTATGATGGGAAAGGCTTGAGTTCCCAGTGCATGGATAGGGTAGGCGCCGTATGACCACTGCCGCTTGCCGTGGGAATTCGGGGAGAATTTCCCGCATCCATAAGATTTACATGGATCTCAGCCAGCAGGTGACCGGCTTATCTGTACGAGAAATGAAGGCCAATCTCTCATGCTCACGTCTTATCAATAATCCTTCAGAATCTTTGACGCCGCTCGACCGATCCCTGATCATGTCTCCGAGTGTTATCGATTGTGATAACACTCAGAAATGATGCAAATGGAAGAGCCGAGGAAACCCAGATTAGACGTAGCAGCAGCAGAGAGATTATGTGTGTAATACTGATATAGTCGCAGCAGACACGATCCTTTTCCACCTGAATTATACTTTCCATCATGTGCGTCGTGGAAGTCATGGCCTTGAACCGGGTCTCGCATGTGACAGACTCCACTGTGATACACACCACTTATTACCGGGAATCCACTCTTGTTCGCTCAAAATTCCTCTACATTCATAAATTTCTTGTTCTGTTTTGATCTCTTCTAATGAAAGAAATGTGAGAATAACAAAAATTCTCCCCGGCTTTGAGTTGAACCCGATTTTCGTTTGTGACATACGCAGATATTCACCACTATATACCGAAAATCCACACTTGATCGCTCAGAGCATTGAAGGAAGTACAGGTTCAACTCGGAACGTCTTTATTGTTATGAACATGTGAAATCAAATTCAATGAAAATAACTAGAACTTTCTAATATGTAGATCGTACGACAAACTCCCCGCGACATTTCCAATATTCATTAAGACCATTTTCGCACAGTACAGGTTCTTTCGATAGGAAGCATGCTGGAATAGTTTGAAATAACCTGGACTGTTCTAGTTTCTAACCGTTGAATTGCATTTCACAAATTCTGCTTCCAGTTTGAAATTCGTAGCCCCCACGGCCAGAGGGGGCGAGGACACATGGTCTGACCTAAAGTTTTTCATCTGATACCCTCGCTTGCAATTTCTGGGTCACGTCGAGGTAAGCGTGTCTCACAGCATTTTAGGGGTAAAGTTATGTACATGAAAGGGAAAAATCTTGAAGATATTCGTCTTGTGCCGCTCAACAGCGCTTAAAGTAACCTTTGAGCAAAAATTTTCATCTGCTAGACTTTCGGAGTTTCAGTTTGTCAGAAGGAGATTTTCTACGTTCACCACTACTTGGTTCGGGTTGCAGCCTAGTCTACAATTTCCGACATGGAATAAACTTCGTTCCAATGAACACCAGTAAACAAAAGCATCAGAAAAGGTTCGCATTAGGTAATTAATCGCATGAAAAACTTTAGAAAAATTAGCCTAAAAACGGCTGGATGGTCTCAGCAGCGAGGCGTTGAGCTCAGGTAAGCTTTCGGATGGAGAGCTCAACAACGAATATAGGGAGTAGTATTCTTGGAAGAGATTAGTTTGCTAGGTGTTTTCGTCCAGTAAAATAGTACACATTTCAAGAAGCCGATGGAAAATGTTTGCTGAGCGGCTGGACCCAGAGGCGTAAGGAGTAAGCATTTGTGTCATGCTGAAGCGATTGGATTACAACATAGGTGCGAGCACTGGTAAACATAAGAGCTGAACAATCTTCGAAAAGCACAAGCAATAAATTTATTTGGTCCTTTTATGCGATGCCAATGTGTGATACAAGGTTTTCATGAAAACTGAGGAGTGGTTCTCAAACGAATGTTAAGATGCTAGCCACAATACCGGATGAAAGCGCGCAAGGGGAATGAGTGAAAATTGAAGAAAAAAGCAAATTGTGAGACTTGAGCAGGCTGCTACCACCTCGGAGCAACACCGATAATATATCGAAGAATAATTTCGAAGATGCTTCAGCCTTACTAGAAGCTGAATGAAGTAAAAACGAACCATCATGTACGGAATGACTCCGAATAATCGAGTCAGCCTCATCATCTGCTCCGAAGGGCTGAGATCAGGTCGAGTTCTTACCACATACTCG
This sequence comes from Haemonchus placei, assembly GCA_900617895.1. Classification (NCBI taxonomy): domain Eukaryota; kingdom Metazoa; phylum Nematoda; class Chromadorea; order Rhabditida; family Trichostrongylidae; genus Haemonchus; species Haemonchus placei. The sequence continues at coordinate 92,684 of UZAF01016239.1, read as the reverse complement.
GACAGCATGGCTGAGTACTTTCTCCGTGCTCTGAGCACGATGCTGGAACCAGCTTCGGTCAAGTTCATCACTGGAAATGCATCAATAGGCATCCATACGAGAAAAGAAATTCAAAATATTTTGCAGATTGGATTGGATCAACCTGGCCGGAGCAAACTACAGTACGCACCACAAGATAGGTCTTAGGAAGATGAATTCCTGTGTAGACTTCATTTCTCGCAGGGTATATAGATCACACTTCTCCGAAACCTTAGTTCAGTTATATCGGAAAGACAAAAGTACGGCCAAAGTAGAAGTTAAAGGAAAGCATTAAGGAAAAGTGCTCTTAAAGTTGACTGACTTATGTCGTTGTCTGTTTAAATGATCACGATAGAAGGATGAGGTTTTGGGACGTCAATCACTCCCTTCAGAGGGATGTGCCCATGCATTCGACCTCCATTCAGAATCGTAATGGCGTATTGAATGCGTCTGTAGCCTATACAATGACTTGGGTGAACCGCCAATGTACGTGTCAGCGCTTTTATCCTCCCAGACGAGTCTAGGACCAATTAACAACCCCGGATGAGTGCAAGTCTTGGTGGACCTGGGCAGGTATCGATCTCCGGGACTCGAACCCATGACCATGCATGTATGAAGTGCGCCATTTGCCACTGCACCACCTCCGCCCTAATAATAGCACGCTCAGTTCTTTTTGTACCTGAATACACATATAATGTTTCAATAATTTCGATAACTTTGCTACGGAATAAGGATCGATTATGCTCTTCTATTCATTACTAGCCTTTTGCAGACAGTGGCACCCACCGATGGGTGCCACTATGACTGGCGCATGGGACAATGGAGCCCAATGTTGAGTACCACCATGACTTGTTGTTTCTCTGCAGGTTTGAAACTTCTCAAATATTTTCACTCTTATTAACAAACTTCATTGTATCAATATTCAGCATGGTCTAGAGGAATGTTCTGAATAAGCTTATTTGTTATGAACATATATAGTCAATGGGGAACTAGTGAAAAAAACTCAGGTTTCTCCGCAAGATTTGTGTACGTCCTGGAAGCACTGTAGACACCTCAATTCGATTTTATGATGCCAACTTGATCTTAGCATTTCAGTGACGAAGGATAAATTAATCCTGAAGGAGTCAGAATGTTACACGAGTTCCTACTATTCACGTTACTTCCTGAATTCAATTCTACGTTGCTTCCCAATCCGAATACTTTTCTTAGCCTTAATTATATTACCTGTATCACCTGTCGTCCTTTTGATCATCGATTTCTTCCAACAGGTGCCAGTAACGTCTCCATTTGTCCCTGTCACGAGCGGGAGTGGTACTCCAGTGAATCGTACTCCAGGGACACGAGGCCCAGCATTCCTTTCGTTCGGAGCTTCTGTGAAGAAGCCTGACCATCTCGTTGACAGCCTTCCTGGTGTTCTCTCGACGTCCTAAGGAACCGCCCTGGTCCAACAGTTATCACTATGTCGCATAACGTATTGGCCCACATGATTTTCGACTTCTTGGCGTAACCAAAGGCATCTCCGATCTTCGTTCTATGATGGAGCTCGAAGCTCGGGCTGCCCTTTTGCACTTGCGAGTAAGGAAATTCAGAGCATCGTCCTTTTCAAGGCGCGTTGAGTATCGCTGACAGCATATTTATCCTGCTTTTGTAGAGTCCAAGACTCCGAGCCGTATGCCAAAGCAGGAAGGACATCAGCGTCGAAAAGCGCCAAGTCGGTTGTTCTTTGTCTTCTTCACTACTCCTTAAATACTCTTGAGTGCTGCCCGAGTGGCACGTTTCATTCTCAGTTACGAAGCTAGGTCATTCATCATGCTGACTTGGCGACCTAAATACGCGAAGCTAGAGTATTCGGAGATATTCGTTCCTTTCAGCGTGAAGGGGGCATCAGGTATCAATCCGTTTTTCATCGTCCTCGTTAACTTCAGTCTCAAGTCGGTATTTCTACAAGCACTTTCAATCTTCGCCAGCATTTTTCCGCCTGCTCTATGTTCTGTGTTATAAGCACGATAGTCGTCTGCAAAGCGGAGATGATGTAAGAAGCGGCCACCTATCTTCATTCCATACGACGCATGCTGCTCTCGAGTGACGCACTGAGAAGTTTGGGCGAGATTGTGTCGTTCGGTCGAGCCCCTCTCTTCACGTTGATGATGACTTCTTTATAGAATGGACGGATCCTGGTTGTGAGTTTATTGCAGAGCTCACAAAGCGCCCTTATATATTGAGTAAAATAACTCGACGGTATCAGAGCTTTCTTTGAGTCAATAAACATGAGACATAGCGGCATTTTGTACTCTCGCAATACTCCAGTGACTCTTGTGAGAGTGTAGATATGATCGATTATACTAAACTCTCTCCGAAAACCTGCTTGCTCATATGACTATCCTTCATGTAATATTCTGCCAACCCTGTTCAGGATGGCATCTTTCATAGTCCACTACCGGTCGCGCGACTGGTCGCGACCCACCGGCGACCGGTCGCGCGACCGATCGCGCGACTGGTCGCCAGTCGCTAGCGACTGGTCGCTCGACTGGTCACCTGACTGATCGCGCCACTGGTCGCTCGATCGGTCGAGGAGGCCGCGCTAGTTATGGGTGCCGCCGTGGACGGTCCCGCGCGATCAGTCAAGTGACCAGTCGAGCGACCGGTCGTGGACTATGAAAGATGCCGATGACACATGTGAAGAGCTTGTAGATTACGGACATCAGGCAAATTGGGCGACAGTTGACTATATCGTCGGGATCTCCCTTCTTGTACAGCAACATAGCCTTGCAAGTTTCCCTCGTCGCGGGCTTTTTGCATTTGGTCAGGTACCGCGCGAAGAGCCTAGCCAGAGTTCTGACGATAACGGATGGAAGACTCTTCAGATGTTCTGGTTTGAGCCTATCGGAACCGTGCGACGTACAATTCTTCATCGGCGTGATGGCATACCGAATTTCAGAAAGGAGAACCGGAGGAGCGATATATTCGCATTGCCTAGGATGGTGGGCAGGCAGGTGGACGAGACTGTCAAAGAGATCCAAGTAGAAGTCGTAGATGACCTTTTCCATTGCCCTTCGAGATGCAGTGACTGTTTCGTCAGAACAACAAAGTGAAGTCACTTCAGCCTCGACGGCTCCATCCACAACTGCTGCTCTTCTCTCTCTCGAATCTTCCTTTATTGCTGTTCTGCATAGCTCTGCAAACTCGGACGTTTGCATCGCAGAGGAGTCGGTGATACTTGAGAAGGGTGTTGCCAAAGAATCAGTCGAAAACATCGGGTTCAAGATAAGTTACGACGGAAAAGGCTCGACGTGATTTTTTTCAATAGTACTGTATGTATTAGGTTGTTCGAAAAATGTTCGTCGATTTCCGACATCTCGGGTTCATCATCTGTTGAAGAAAAGACCAGGAACCTAAACTCACGAAATTATACATTTTTTGCAAGGGTAAGCACTCCTCTATATTCCGGTTCAAGTTCTGCTAACATTCCTCGAAGCCTACCTTTACAGGACTCGTGTGTAATTTGAGGATCATCGCATGCATTTGCGGCGCCTAATGCTTCTCCTCTACAATTCAATTCAATTCAATTCGGTTCAAGCCGCGAGAAGGATTTGGTACTTTCGAATAGACATGCTCTAGAGGATTGTACAGTTCGCGAGTGATTTGCGAATTACAAACGGGGTGAATTTATCCTCGAAAGTCGGCAACGCTCAAGAAGGCTATTAGCAGTTGAAAACGGGCAAATCAAAGTATTAGTCGCTACCGAATCGGGAAATCACTACTCGTGCAATGAAAAGATGACTTCATTTCCCGAAATCAACCATCCATGATCATTTGTTGGAACTTGGTTTTGTTAAACGCTTTGATATTTGGGTACCTCACGAACTGAGCGAGCGCAATGTGGTGGAACGCGCCTCCGTATGCTTTGTTGCTAAAACGAAACAAAAATGAGCTGTTTCTGAAGCACATGAAAACATGGGACAAAAAGTGGGTAGCGTAAAATAACGTGGAGCGGAAACGATCGTGGAGCCTTTCCAGCGAACCGCCACAAACTACTCCAGAAGTCAAAATCCAGATGAGGAAGACCATGCCGTGTTGCTGGTGGGATTAGAGGGGAATCGTTTATTATGTGCTGTTGCCGCATAGTCGAACGATAACTTTGAAAAGGTACTCAGCCGAGCAATTAACATTTAGCGATGGATCAGAAGCGCCCAGAAGTGTTCATTCTAAGGACGTTGTCTTCCAACAGGATAACTCCAGACTACACGTATTTCTGGTCACCCGTCCAAAATTGCTGGAGCTTGGCTGGGACATCTTACCACACCCACCACGGACAGACAGACAGCACCATCAGACTACCACTTCTTTAGGTTTCTGCAAAATCTTTAAAAGGAAAATCGTGCAATCTACTAGAGGATTGCAAAAAGCACCTGGGACGGTACTTCATATTTAAGTCTAGGGCCTTCTATGAAAGTGTGATAATGGGACTGAGAAGGAAAAAGTGGCGAACCGTTACTGAACCGAATGGACGATATGTTGTTATATACAGAGCATTCCAAAATTACGGGCGCCAATTTGGGGTACTAGAAGCTTCTTAGCTGAGAATGACATTAGAATTTATATGCGTGTTTGTTTACATCATGTGTTACAGCATTCAAAAATATCCCCCATGAGCGTAGATACAGGCCCAAAGTTTGCTCTCGAACACATCGCATGTTGCACGCAGGTATCCTCCTCCATTTCTTCTAAGCCTTGTTTGAGTCTTGCTTTCAGGACTACAACTGAGAGTGCACCAGCAGATTCCTTTCTAGTCGAGGATTATACGGAGCAGTCAAGGGAGTTGAGAATGGAAAGCAGGATGGCTATCCCTCTTTGCTAATGAAGTCGGGCAGCTTGCGCCGGCACCCCTCCCTGACAACACTCTGCGGACTGGATCACCGTCCTGCCGAGGGGACTAGGAGCTGTTCCATTAAGCGGAATGGGACTAGTGCTCCATTACGTCCAGTTGTATGAGTACAGGTTTTTGTCAGTTTTCCCGCACCGACGAAACCATGAGCTTCTTACCATGGTTCAGAAAATTTTTTACGGCCCTATAGCCGCTTTTTTGTGAGAGATTGCATGTTCGATAATTCTATACGAAGCACGACCGTTGTGTTATTTAAGGAATGGTTTTTGCGTAAAAATACTTGAGCTATAGAAAAAGTACCTGAGTAGATAGAAATCTGAATATATGTAAACCAGAGGAAGTCAGATTCTTACAGAATTGAAGGCATACCTGGCTCTGGCTCAAATAGGTGGTGTGGTGAGGTGAGGAAGTGAATCTCTCGGCAGAATTAAAACTTTTTTGAAAAGGCTGTATTGGTAGATCTAACCCGAATTTGAACTTACAGTAGCGCTCGAAAGTCTTCGGTGAAATGGCTCTCAGCCGTACTTTTCAGTCGTAACTCCCTTCCTACTGGATCTAATCATGCGAAATTTGTAAATTCTGAGCGTGGGTGTATTGTGAATATTTACCACCATTAACCTGCACTTTGATCATGTTGCAGGTATTCTAAACAGCATGAACATAAAATCGACTGAAAATACAGATGATGGTCCTTCTAGAACCTCTTCCCTTCTTGTCGCGTCTAAAGTGTACGAGCGGTAATGCCGAACACAATAGATGAGAAAAGCGCACATAAGGTGCGAATAAGAGAAGATGTCAACAACTTTACTTTTGGCAAAATCTGCTACCGCAACAAACACCTTACTCTATCTGTGGATATTGCAGCTTTGCAATCAAATAGTGTAGGGAAGGGTGAAATATGCTTCAGTTAAACATTTCCAAATTTCGCGCAATTTGGTCCACTAAGAAAAAAGTTATGAACGAAAAAGCGTCGAAGCATTTCACTGAAGACTTTTGAGCGCTACTGTGAATTCCGGCACCGTATGTGCTTTCAAACATGCGTTTTTTGAACACCCCTGGAGATTCTTCCATGAGGATGCGATTTTCACTGAACCGACTGGGAGCAGGGTTCATTCTGAATTATTACTTTTCATGTGAAACGAAAATTCCAAAGAAATACGCGTCGCATGATTATTATGGATCTGATGCCATTATACTTTTGCTATTATCGTTTGCAAGGTAAGGTAAGGAAATTCATCTCTCCGTGGATGTGAAGCCATTTCGACCGGCTCACTAAGTCTGACACTTTCGAGCGGTTCGAATTTTTCTAATGTATGGACTCCAGTCACAAAGATTTTTAGTCATAAAAAGTGTTAGTCATTATTAGAATGAAATAGTTTCATTTCATATTCATCAAAAGGAAATCTCACATTGTTTGTAGCAATCTTTGTCCCTATTGCATAAGAAGGAGGTTGCTCGGCATAGCCGGGCATTACATAAGAAGGAGGAGAGCCCGGCGTTAGCTGGGCGATCCGACTGGTAGGAAAATATAGTACCATGCCAGTATCGATCGAAGTCACAATGTCGAAGCATCCGCACTCCAAGCACTCCATTCACCTACCCACCAATTCACCGCTTCACCAAAAGAAGGAAGTGTAGGATAAAGCTAGGTTTTCCATATCACTACCGTTATCGTAATCATAAACTTCTCGGACGGACAGACATACAAACCGACAAACCTACATACCGACACACCAAGTTATTGCTTTAAAAAAAAGATAAGAAGGATATATATGTACCAGTTGGGTTACGCACGCTAATGCGTGCAGCACATGCCCACTGCCGCTTACCTACAACTTGTTAGAGAACCAATATGAACAGTATTGATTGACTTCCCTTTCATGACTGTTTGCCCACCGCGCTCACGTGACATTCACACTCTACATCGTGCCCACGTTACTTTCGGAAGGACGCACAGACGGGCACACAAACAGACACAGAAAATCATCGCTTTATCGCTTTATATATAGAGACAGTCGGACCGCCCAGCCAACGCCGGGCTTCCCTCCTTCTCATGATGGAGTTGTTATAAACGGCAGACAGCACACTCTTCCTTTGGAACGAATGATACTTTTCGGAACACGAAGTTCTATAGAGGAACAATAGGGCGTGCAAACGATATCCAAAATGTGGCGATGCCTATGCCTTTGAGTAGAAGTTTCGATCTGTCGCTGTTGATGTTAAAAATCTTCAATGGGTATTTGAAGATTTAACTGATAGGCATTCAAAGCCTTGAATGATACTCCCGAATGTTTTCGAGTTATAATAATACCATTATCAAATGTCTTTATGAATATAGCTCTTTTATCTACGAATACATCATTAAATAGAAATTTAAGATTGTTAGCGGTCGGATAAGTTTTGCCATGAATGATATCAAAACGGAGAGAAACCGTGATCCATCATTGAATCGCAACATTCGCTGGGTAGCGGTCGTAAGCAAGAAACGAACCAAACTTCATAATCGGTCCCTATCAGTGCACTTACCTTTCTTGTCAAATGAAATATATCAAAAATCATAGCTAGATCGTAAAAACAAAGGCGCTAGGATTTAATTGGTGATTGGGTCTTGTTCTCTGTGGCCTCCTCTATCGTCAGTGTTCCCATCCTGCCCCCTCTACTCCTATTGATTTTGCTCTCCAAGTCCACGAGATCACGGTTTATGAATTTTCGCTCAGACATTCATTTCGCACAAACGTCAGTGGACGGAGTCCGGTCCTACTACTCACCACAACTGTTCGCACACTGCCGCCTGTCTTCTTACCGAGTTTGAGCGCCCTTGAGTCAATTCGCGCACATCCCGCCTTCTATGGGCGGGGTCCGGTTCCCCACCTACCATAAGTGTTCTCATCCTGCCGCCTATACTCCCGCCAAGTTTGAACGCTCTAGAACCAAATTGACAATTTTGGCGCGAACCCTGCCCCCTGTGGCCCGGTCCTGCCACCATATATGTTACCATCCTGCCGCCTGTGCTCCTACCAAATTTGAACGTCCTAGACCCACGGGGACAGAAGTTATGAATTTTCGCACAAACAAACAGACAGACAGACGCGAGCGCTTTATATAAGGTTAGGATGTATACATAAACATTCCGGCTCCCGCCGGGCTTCCGTCCCTATGTCCCTCCTTATGACAGAGTTATAATAATCGCCGAATTGGCCCCTCCTTATTTTGAATAATGGATAATTTTCGGCACACGAAATTCGACAGAGGTACCTACCCGAATAAAAAGGTCTGTTGATAACGACATACGATAATGGTTTTATCATCACTTGAAACATTTGTGAGTACCGCCTAAGGCTTCAGTTGCATAGCAGCTAAATCTTTAATGGGTGTTTTAAGAGAAAGAGCAAAAGATTGAGAATTCGAATCAAAGGCGTGAGCATTGACTGACCTTTGGTACCATTTGCGCTGCCCTACTAGTTCTGTGCCAATTTTCGTGTACAGGAATCATTTGTTTCGAAGAAGAAATGGAGAGTCCATGATTACTAGAACTTTGTAAAAAAAGGTATGAAGCAAGATTATTAGCGGTCTGGTAAGTTTTGCCAAGAAGTAGTGAACCAATTTCCATCTCTTCATAATTTAGTAACCTTGACCGGTCCCCGTCAGTGCACTTATCCTTCTCGTCGAACTGAACCTACTCAGGAGTCAGGGCCATACAGTAAAACAAACAAAGGTGTTAGGGTACAGCTTTCTCAGGTCTCTTCTCTCGTCAGCGTTCCCATCCTGCCGTCAGTTTTCGCACCCTGCCTCCGCTGCTCCTACCAATTTTGAACTCTCCAAGTGCACGGAAACAGGATGTATGATTTTCTACTCTGAACCCGCCCTCAGTGGGCTGAGTACGGTCCTGCCACCCACCATAAGTGTTCTGATCCTATCGCCTGTACTCCTACCAAGTTTGAACTTTCTAGGCTCACCCCCCCCCCCTGTGAACGGAGTCAAGTCCTGTCACCCACTGTAAGTGTTCTAATCCTGCCGCCTATACTCTCACCAAGTTTGACCGCTTCAGGCCCACCGGGAGAGAAGTTATGACTTTCCGGTCAGACACACGCACTCAAACACAAGCACACATCAATAGAACTAATAGACATACTTAGCGCGTTATACTATGTAGTAGGACAACTCATTTATAATGTCCTATCGTAGCAATATATTTTGCTTCGAAGATGGATTGTTACCTCCAGAGAAGATCAAGATAACTTTTAGAAGCGCATATTCCTCAGCAGTGATTTGAATTTCATGGAAGACTGCGGCGACGTTGGTGTGAAGATATTCCACAATATCTCGAAGGAACTCGTTGAACCTGGTTGAAAGTGAAATAGGGAAAATATTCGGTAGAATGATAGGGAAGTAGTAATAAATCATTAAAATTAGCTCACTCATTATCCTCTCTTTTTTTAGATAGTGGGTATTTGAATCCGTGTGGGAAAAGAAGCCCTTCATAGTTGCTCAGATATGCATAATAAACCTTCATCAGTAGAACAACGCCACTATAATTTGTACTGCAGACAGAAAGCTGAAAGCAGCATCCACCACTTCTTCTTTTAGAAACCACAGAGCTTCTTAGAGTCACCAAAATGGAACACTTTAAACTTTGACGGCAGATAAGAGTACTCGTTACCCGATCTTTCATTTCTAGAAGGTTCAGCTCTGGACTCACAGCAACGAAATCGGCAAAATGGGTTATACAACGGCAATACCCTTGCTTGAGTACGTCGAGAATGTTGACTTGCTCAAAAAATGGGTCCTCATTCCATCCAATCTACAAAAGAAATCATTTCGCTTCCTACTTCACTTCACACTCGCATTTTTGGGCGTTCTAACCGGTGTCCTTTCGCAGCAAATTTGCGGCCTCTCGAGCACTTCCGAAAGTGACATGTCCAGCGAGTACTCGAATGGTTCCCGAGAGGAGTCGCTATTGTCGCATAACCTAAAATAGCGTAGTCGATCAGAGAGGGATTTACGAGAAACTAATCACTCCTTCTGCGCTGCCCAGAAGAGCTAGTGTCTGTCTGTCTTGTATGTTGTTCTACTACGATTGGGTCAAGTTTGAAGGGCGGTGAAAGGAGAAAATTTCCCAAATATTGGCGAAGGTAGAAAAAGGAATTTAACAATGGAAATGGGGAGACAAACTTGATATGAGCCAGATTTTCACGCACTGAGCGGTGCTTTCTATACAAATTCTCGTTTCCACCTCATCATAACATACAGGCAAGAAACAGGTTTCCAAAAATCTACATTTTCAGGAGCGGTTCATAATGGACACACACAAGGAAGGTCTTTCAGGGCGTGGGACGCTTTTCGAAAATGGTTTTTGCATGGTATAGAGCACTGAGTATAGAACTATAGTCCATTTCCGCTAAATAGTCTTCTGAATGTCAAAAAACGAGTGAAAGTGATTTTGTCAGAAATGGCCGTTTCAACCCACTAAGCGTCGTTTGTTACATGCATGGCGTCGACTGTCCGCACAGTAGAAGGTGCCAGTGAAGTGCGCATCAAAAATAACGTGAACGGTAGCCAAAAAAGGGAGCCACATGTTGAAGAGGCGGGGAGGTTTCATATGTGCTCTTCACGACTGAGGTGTTCGCAACGACGGATGGTGTGGCGGATAGCGATGAGGTCTTCGAGTTGACACGACTTGGCTGGGTTGGTAGTTCGGATTCCCAAGGCTCTGCCTTTTTGCATTTTATGCTGCCACCTCCAGATTATCTCCATATTGCACCAGGGCCAAAGCAAGTGCCTGACGGTCATAGTCGTGACCAGGACCAGCGATAACCTCTACAAGTCGTCAGACTTGATGTGTGGAGCACGATCAATGAAGGAGCTTCCAGGCTTCACACCCTCTGGTGTATAAAGGGGTCTCTTCATTTCACACTATGTAGGTGTTGTAATGGGGGTCAAAACCCTATAATATGGTTCCTGTTCGATGGAAGCTGTCCTCGACTCGTTCGTCGAGAGAATGTGAACGGTTGTTGCCTGGAATGGATGTTATCGTCTACGAGAACTAAGACAGAGAACAGTACCCTTCTCAGAAATCTTGTTAATGGATTCACTTTTAGATAAAAAAGCTAGTTTTTGGTTAGTCTAGCAGCCCAGGAGGAGGAGAAAAGCGGAACAAATGCATGGCTATCTCACTGCTGATACATAAAACAACTGGCTAAATCGTTCTCAACTACTGAGAACCAGTCTGATGTGTACGCAAGGGGTGCGCTCCGTTGCGCGCGTCCGTCAAAACTAGGTCACGCCGCAGTCGTCGCATGCGACGCGTCAGCCCGCGATCTTTGACAAACGTCGCAGTTGTCTGTGGGGCATACGATTTGCGCTTGGTCCACAGTAGTCAGCCAAAGGGAAGATGACACGGACAAGTGCAATCATTCGCTCCACTGACACATGGTGGTACTGTAATGTCAAGTCAAGATCTCAGTTGGGGTGCGCCGCGCGCTGAGTGGGTTGGTTGACCTACTTTCGACGGACGCGCGCAACGGACGTTCTCCGTACGCAAGAGCACTAAGCAATGTGAGGCAAAGCGGAGGATAAAGGTTCAAGGGATTTGCCGTCACTCAATCCAGCTTTGAGAAAGTTCTCCCCCCCCCCCCACACACTATTTTCATACAGAATTGTACTGGCATACTGCTTATTGGGCTTATGCCATGACTTGAGCAACCGATGTAAAAGTCAGAGTTTTTACCCTTTCGGAAAAGTTTGGCGAACAAAGCCGAAGGGATTGAGAGGATGATTGACCTGAGTAACGATTTGGGATTCGACGAAGGCAGATGCGTATGTTTGCACCACTTGCCACTACATCACCCTCTCCATTAAGGCAAACTAACCGGAAATACATGTCATTTCATTAGAAACCTTATTCATATAACGTAAGCGGAAAAATCAAGAGTGGAATCAAACATGAATCGAACCTCATGACCTGGAACGGAGTACGTCGCTTTTTCTTCGTGCCTAGGTTAGTTGTCACTTTTTAAATAAAGAGTGATACATAGTTCGACACAGCTCGTCAAGCTGTACTAACTGGTTGACCTAAAATTTGAAAAACTTGGTCCAGCAATGTTTTGGAGACACATTATCAGCTACGGTACGCTTGCCGTCCGGCCGATCTGTTAATGGAGCTCCTACTATAGCTTTTGAGTTTTTGGGCCCGACGGCGTCCTTTCTGTTACCCTTGGTTCAACTGGGTAATCCCGAGGGGAAATTCAAGAAACCATTGTTATCGTGAACGGTGACTCTGAACTTAAATTAAAGTGGCTTTCCGAACTGAATAACAGCAGGTTTGCGGTAACTCGCTTTTCTGTAGTTTGCAAGTCGTTTACCTAAGTTTGAGAAGGAAAGCAATCTTCTGGCACGTGGCATATTTTTACAGAAAGCGTATTTTTTATTGATTCTTTTTAAATTAAACAAAAATGATCACCCTAAAGTTGTGAACAATCACGGTTAGCCTCCTCAAATTGAAGCAGACTTCTCTTTTTTTCATATGAAGTAAAAATCTAAAAAGCGATACAGTTGAGAACCATTTTCGAAAAGCTACTCAGTGATATCACTACATGAAGTACACTTCCGATTAACACTTTTAGACCGATTTTCTACCCTACTCCATCACATGGCCACCTCATTCGCCATGTTGCTCGAGTAGATGATTCAACATATGTGTTGATTGCTTGCTTCGATGTGCGCCATTGTCGAACATTCTCAGAGAATTGTATAATACTTGCAATGGAATGTGTACAGCCCCTTTCCAATAAACCAGATCACTTTGTAGAACAAGGAAATTCGTTTATACTAGGTTAGGTCATATCTTCAAATTTAATTCCATGAATTGGTGGTCTATTTCTGTATCTCATCCGCCTTACATTTCTGTGAATCGATGCGCCGTCTTTCTACAGAGCTGGATGGTTCATATTAATGTGCAAATATTTGCAGATACAAACATACTTGGTACCTATTCTATGTACCTGCTGTTGCGAGCAGGACAACGCTTACTGCTCTTGACCTTCCTACACAACATTTTTATGAATCTACTCTACTGAAAGATGCATAAAAATTTGCAAGTCTTTTACTTGTTGCCTTGCCACATGCTTTGGTCTTTTCCGTCATATGTCAACTTGTGTGGTCCGCAAAGCTCTCGCCAACATGCTACTGCTTGACGGAATTTTGGGCGATGAAAGTCTGCAGGACAGGGCCCGCCCACAGGGGGAGAAGTTCTAGCAAATATTTCAAGTTGGAGTTAGAGCGTCTAACTTTGGTAGGAGTGCTGGCGGCAGGGTGGGAACAGGTGGTAGGAAGTGAAAACAGTTTGTGGGAGCTGATAATGAGCTATAGAATGCAAGGGCAGCAGGATCCTCTACCTTCTTCAGGTACGATGTGGCATTTTCGTAGTGTCGTGGGCTACGGTCGAAAAGGTTGCATCGGCGGTGGAGCCCAACATTGTCGCGGCTGTGGGATTCCTAGTGCTCACTGCACCTCGGGTAGGTTGAGTGCGCCTGCGAATGCTCGGAGGTGTGATACCTCAGTCCTGACGTGGGTATGAGCTGAGGCCTTCCAACCCTCAGACCGAGTTATGACAGTCGACGAAGACGGAATGACCAAGAAGACGAATGAGTAGGCGGACGTCCGAGCTGGAGCGACTACGGCGTGATAGTTACGGCACAGGGGTGTGGGTTAAGAAGGGAAAGGTAAATGTTTGGTGATAGAAATTGATTGCAACTGTCAGGAACTGGCGACGGGTCATGGTAGGCGAGAGTCACTGGATCTGTGAGGCCCTTCGTGTTAACGTTGGAGAGCTGACATTTCAACAGGTGATGTGGGATGTTACGGGGTCGTGAGTACTCTGTGACAAGACTGATGACAACTGTTAAGGGCAGATAAAGGATCACAGGAAGCAAAAGCCATCTACCAGATAAAACCCCTACCGAAAAATCAGTCCGGTACTGAAGATGTAGCTTTGACTTTTCAGTGTGTTTCATTCCATAAAAGGGGGGGGGGTGGTGAAGTAGTTTGACAAAATGTTACTGGTAAGTGCAGTGACAGAGACCGATTAAGCCGACCCATGGCTATTTATTATGAAGGGATTAGAATTCGCTTTATTTATCGTTGTTAAATTACGACCACTGCCCAGCAATGTTTGTGACTCAGTAATAGATTGCGGTTTCTCTTTGCTTCGATATCACACGCGACAGAGTTTATCCGACCGCGAATAACTCCGTAATCTCAAATGATGATATATCCTTGGGAAAGTTTTCTGATATCAAAATTTGATGTTGCCGTTTTCACTAATCGACCACATTAGTGAGTGATTCCCAAGCCTTGTTACAGAAAAATTTTATTTTCAATGGGTAGTTACTTTTAACCAGACCGATAGATCGAGACCAATGATTATAGACAGAAGCATCGGAGCATTTTGAATATTACTTGCGCTGCTCTATAGGCTCTGTTTCTAATTTCTTGTACAGAAAAGTATCATTATCTCTGAGGAATGGCGAGTTAGCCGATTATTACAGTTTTTCACACGAAGGGGAAAGCCACGGGGAGCGGAACGTGAACGAAAATTTATTACCGGAGAGGGGGGGGGGAGAGAGCGGAACGGGACAGTTTGAGTGAAAATACTAAATTCGGATATACTAAATGGAGGATGGGAATGGGGATACATACCACATAAACGCATGGTCCACACATATGCACGACACCAACACATACTAACACAAGCACGCACGCACAGCGGTGTAAGCCATCGAATGGAAAGGCAAGCTTTCGCAAGTAGTTTCCCCTATCAACTCATTCTACTGCCACTGGCTGCTACAAACATTTTCCTCTATTCGATATCATTAACATTGCCTACTGGCACTGCTATTAGAGTGTCCGAAAAGTTTTGAGAAAACTCAGTTGGTTTTTACAATGCAAAATAACTACAGCAATAATGTTAGATGAGTTAACAAGATAGTGGCCATCCTCAGCCACGATGTCCTTTCATCAACCGGAGTGAGCATCTGTGTCATTCCTCCAATATGAAGAGAGGCGTTCGCAATTCATTCAGCTGACCTCTCGACAGTTGGTGAATTTTTTCAATGGTAGTTATATGGGCAAGGATCACATGAATATGTGGGGGTCTGGGTAGCCAGGTTATACCAAGTTTTTCCAGCTCATTCATTGACGTCTTCGCGTTGGGTGGCCGAGCGTTATCCATCACAATCAAAACTTCTCTTGTAATGGGCGTGAAACTCAAAACACCATCAGTCTCTTTGTTAAGATAATACTCTCGCCTTTGCCGGAGTGCACTTTGGACTTCATAGTAAAACTCCCTGTTGAGCAGATGAAGAATGAGCTCATGTCCTTTACAGCACGAGCGCCTCCCTTTATAGCGAGCTGTAGCCCTACGTCCAGTGATTGGCATTGCTATTTCCGGTGAAAATGTTGTTGGGGGGCCATCCATGCAAAGGTTAGTATATCAGGAAATCAACCCAATGAAATGTGTTATGCCGTGTATATCACGGACATGCCAGTTTTTAAATAAGGGCTTTCGTAGACAGGAGCACTGCGGTGGACAAGTTTTCTTTTTTTNTTTTTTTCGCATGAAGTAATCATCCCAACCGCCCAGGTGCTCCTACCCTACCTAGGCTTATTTGAGAAACTAAATTTCTTCAGCTGAAACCGCATAAAAGGGCACATGTGGTCGAGCCCATCATCTTCTTCGCATCCGATACAGTGCTAATATAACAAGGACTAACACGTTAGACTGAGTTCATTTCTTGATATACTGACCTACGGATGGTTGCTCCAACTACATTTTCACCCGATTTCCGTATATTTTCTTATGAAATCTACTTTATATTCTGAGCAATAATAAATCGGTTGATGTCGTCATTCGTTTACAGTCGAGGAGCTTCCGACAAGCACATAATCATCCCACACTCCTGCTTAACCACGGAACAGGCGATATTTGCAAAGTGTCCTGCTTTGAAAGCGGCTTTTGCGTAGAACGTCATGAATTATGGATTAGGGAGTAGACGTCGTCTATCCCATCTCCTGAGACTTTGAGGGGGATAAGGGGGCTCTGACCGGAGGCTAGAGCAGTGTCGGTATCTAAGGACAGCGGACGTTCAAAGCGATAAACTCCGTCGAATCGAATCTTCTCTCAGAGGAAGCGATCGTGCCTTTAGTGGAGCGTGACCATAGAGGGTCACTGCTGCCAATCAGTCTCTATTCCTCATTGGCTGCTTTCATGGTCCGCCGGCCAGGGGTGGCGCTTGCCCTTTGTTCACGACTGAATCTTGACCGAAACCGCAGCCTGAGTAGTCTCCCTGCGGCTCGCAGGCCAGCCAGCCGACTATGAGGGCAGCATTTCCGAGCCTAAGTGTCGAAATCATCAGTTTCGTAATGGTGAAGCAGAAGGCTCCGGTAGTCTTATTCATATATCGTTATCGTTATCGTTCGGTCGACATTATTTACTTCAAACGATCTCGTCAAATACCCATAAGCTATAGTGCTGATCTATCAACAATGCTCCTTTCTCTGCTATCGAAACTATGGTTCTTATTTAGAGCGTTAGCGGACCAGATGCTTTCGAATTTGAGAGGAGAAAAACTTTTCGGACACCCTGGTTATATCGCAGAATAGTACTCTCCGTCTACTCTTTCATTTTAAGGCATTGTGTACCTTTCTAATTCTAAGGCATTGCGTACCTCTCTATGCCCACAAGCATCTTCGCGAAGTCCATGGCTTTCGAAGCGCTTTTGAGGTCATTGACGAAGTGGATACCAATACTGGTTGAATACAGCTGCTCGTTCTGAAAAC
>UZAF01016239.1:39004-72379 GCA_900617895.1 Haemonchus placei | reverse complement strand
TATCGCTGCGAAACATCTCGCTAATGAAATTACTCTGATCTACACATTCCCACAAAAATCCATATGCGGCAGCAGGTGGAGGAGAGGCGTTGTTGTCACCTTGAAATATAAGGAAGCGATATATCACCTTTGCTTATGATACAATTACCATTCTTTTCGCACAGAAGTTGCACGTTCCTTTGAACGGTGCGAATGAAGAAAATTCTGCAGCTCCTGAAGTAGAATAATGGTCGTCAAACAACATGCAACACGTCTTTTTATATTATTTATTATTTTACAGACCAAGCTGTCAAATATTCCGACAAAGTCACCAAAGGTTGGCGAATTATGGACAAAACTTCGGCTCCGGGCTGGATCCGGACCCGGATTTATGCAGTCCAGGCACCTTGCTCTTATCCCTTACACTACCGAGACACCGTTAGCCCTCGCTTTCTCAGGGGCATACGCCACAAGGCGCTTCGCCCTGCCCTTCCTTAATTATTTGACAAAGCTGTAGTAATTGGCTAAGACCTACTCCTTGTTTGGAACAACCAACATTTGTTTGTACACGAAGCCTGACACAGGATTAACAGGGCAGTGCAAATGGTATTCACTGTTAGTCGGTGCTTACGCCTTCGGATGGGGGCCTCGATTTTTGCTCTCTTTCTTAAAAACCTCAGTTGAGTTTAAACTGTTAGGTAACCTTTGGTTCCTAACAGTTGGACTTCCTTGGCGCTACTCAAAAATGTCTCGTGTGATGACAACACCATTGTCAGGAGTATCAGCGGACTCCTTCTTTCACGAAATATCATTGGCTATCCCAAAAAAATCTATCTCTCATATTTATAAAGCTTTAACTTGATCTGTCGGTTTGTCGGTTTGAGGACTTCCCTACGCAAAACTTTACGATTATAATAACGGTAGTAATATGTGAAACCCAGCTCTTACATTTCCTTCTTATATATAAAGCAGTAAGATGGAGTAGAGCGAGTGCTGAGGGAGTGAGGTGAGAGCGTCAAGACTGTGATTCCTATCTGTGCTGGAATCGTGCTCTGTACGGCTGTGTGAAAGTCGGAGGTGGTAACGTAGTTGGTAGGCCTCTGCTTTTGCTTCAAAAGCGCTAGAGCACAATAAAAAGTCTAGCCCATATTTGGGCTCCGGAACCTTTCTTGGACGAGATCATACACTTTTTTGACCTGGGTTGCAGGAGGGAAGGGGCAACGGGGTGGGTGAACTACCATAAAGAATAAAATGATAAAGTTTTCAGCGTTAATCAATCCCGTCTGAGGAATGCGCCCCCGCACTCGACTTCCATTCAGAATCGTAGTGGCGTAGTGAGTGCGTATGTATCCTATACAATGACTTGCGGTGGCCAGCCGATGTACAATTCAGTGCTTTTATCCTCCCAGACGAGTCTGGTACCAATTCACCGACCCCGAAGGGAGGAAGTCTTAGTTGGCCTAGGCGGGCATCGATCCGGGATTCGAACCCCTGACCGTGCGTGTGAGGGGTGAAACGACGACGATGAACTACCATATTATAAAGTATTCATTTCTACACCTGGCTTTGACGTCGGCTACCTGTCCTCACTGTTGTATAAAAGCAAGTCCCTCCCCTTCTCCGTAGCTACATCATTCTCTAACTATTCTTCAAAGGGAGGAATGGGACCCGGCGTAAGCCGGACGAACCATCTGATATTGAATAAAGAAGATTCTTTATGGAGTCACAAACCTTGCTGGATAGCGGGTATAACTTAACAGCGATGAGTGATTTGAACTTCCATCCCTCCATAAAATAAAAGCCTCAACCGGTCACTATAACTCCAGCTACCATTACCTTTCTGTTATCCTACTTTACCAAACGTTTTAAGAAACATTACAGAACTAAACTATATACCTTAAACACTGAACTGGTTTCTCTGACGGTGTTCTATTAGGTCGTGAAGAAAGTTTTTGCGGTTTTTGACGCCCAATTTTCAAATGCTCGCCGCGATGTTATTTGCTATTAGATTTTTTGCAGGTTTTATACCATTTTGAAGCGCATTTCTTGCTCTATCCAAATATATAATCGGTTTTGCCCTGAGTGATGCCTGGAGTTTTTTAGAAGGTCGAAATCAGCATGGACAAACGACAGATCCGCATGATTTTTCTTTTCCAATCCAAAGTGGGCAGGAGTGCGACGGAAACGGACAGGGATATAAACGATGACTTAGATCTAGGTATGATGAATCAACGCACAGCACAGTGGTGGTTTGAAAAATTTCGTACCAGTGATGAGAGCCTGGAAGATGATGAGCGCAGTGGGCGGCCATCGGCCGTTGGCAACGAACAATTGAGAGCGTTAGTGGAAGGGAATCCACGTACAACGCTGAAGGATATTGCCTCAAGATTGAATGTTTCCAGCAGGACGCAGGAGATTGGGAAGTAGAAGAAGCTCGATAAGTGGGTGCCGCATGAGTTGACTCAGCACCAGAAAGACCGCCGCTACGAGCTCGCCTCCGCCTTGCTTCTGCGCAACAGGAACAATCCATTTCTAGACCGTATTGTGACGTGTGATGAGAAAAGGATTCTGTACGACAACCGGCGACGATCAGGCCAGTGGCTGTACAAGGATCAAGCCCACGACATTTTCCCAAGCCGAAGCAGCATGGGAAGAAGGTCATGGTGCTGTTTGGTGGTCTGCAGTCGGGCTGATCCACCACAGCTTCATGGATCCGGGAGAAACCGTAACAGCCGAAAAGTTCTGCCAAGAAATCGACTAAATGCATCGAAAACTCCAGCTCATGAGCCCGGCACTGGTGAATAGGAGGGGGCCAATTCTACTCCACGACAACGTTCGGCCTCACGTCGCACAACTTACCCTGAGAAAATTGATGGAGCTAGGCTATGAAGCTCTCCCGCATCCACCATATTCCTCAGACCTTGCTCTCATAGACTACCATTTCTTTAAACATCTCGACGCTTTCTCAAGGAGAAATGCTTCAAAACCCAACATGATGCTGCCGCGGCATTCGACGATTTCATCGCCTCTAGATTTCCGGACTTCTATGCGAATGGGATACTCTAACTTGTTTTTCGTTAACAAAAGTGTGTCGATAGTAATGGTTGTTATTTCGATTGATGAAGTTTCGTTCAAGCCGAGATATATGCATTTGAAGTTTGAGGCGCAAAACCGCAAGAACTTTCTTCACGACCTAATATTTCGTGGATGGGTCTTGCTTTCAGGGGCCACTTATCAGCTCTCACCAGCTGATATCAATTCGACCCCGTCGAATCCCACAAGTCACATGTCTCCCTACCACCTACCATAGGTGCTCCCATCCTGCCACCTGTGCTACTACCAAATTTAAAGGTTCTGCGTCCACGGGGACAGTGGTTATGATTTTCCCGCCTCGATATTTAATTCGCGCAAACCCCGCCTTTACTGTGATGACATCGCTCTGATGAAGGAGAACAGAAAAGGATTCCAGGATAAAATACAGATCTGGTGGAGGATGGGCTTTGGCTAGACATGAAAAAGGCTTAATTTCTCTGCTCTGATGAGTACACGGTGTCATTCGTAGACGGCCATAGAAAACCGTTGAAAGGGTCACGTCCTCTGATAAACGGTAAGAGACATAGACCCTGATGATTTTGTGGACCAGGCTGTGAAAGTTCGAATAAACGCGTGGATTGAGTGGAAAAAGGTCACTGATGCTGAAAGGGCACATGTTGTTGTAGGACAGCGAGTGCTGGCTCGCACGAATATTTTTGGGTGCTCTAGCCACGTGTATCTAGATCGAGATTTCAAGACGATGGAGGAACTGGCTCCGGAGCTGAGTAGATGGAAACGCGCGACATGGGCAGCATTCAAGAATATCGAATGAGTAGTGAAGAAAACAGAGAACATCCGTCTCCGCGCCACCTTCTCGACAGTGCTGTTCTTCCTGCTGACACGTACGCTTCGGGGACTACGACTCTACGATTTTGGAAAGGACGATGCTCGGAATTTCCCTTCACACTCAAGTGCAGAATAGAATCCGGAGTTTCGAAATCTCTTATAGGAGATGTCGTTGCTTATGCCGAGAAATCGAAGATCAGGTGTGCCACATGCCTCCAGACTTCCTCACGAAGGCTCTGAACGGAAAGAATGCTCTATCAGACCCTCAAGCAAACCCGATCCACTCTGGCTCACGACAGGAACGAATGGAGACGTTACTGGCGCCCGCTCGAGGGAATCGATGATCAACGGGACGACGGGTGGTACAGGTGATGCAGATGATGTAATACATTAACGTAACCCAAATTTTTAATTTTTATAGAAAATCAACGTGGAACGGGATAGCCACGCAATATGAGCAGATACTGATGTTTTCTTTTTTGTTGTAAATGACAAAATTCTAATCGCCTAAGTGAGATAAAGTTGATTCAGTCAGATTCCATTGAGTGAGATGTCATACAAGAAGCGAAAGAAAACCCACCCGCACACCATTCCCCCATAGTGTATTTGAGCTCCTTCTGAGCCACACACGGAACATGTTCGACCAGCTGGATGCTTAAGCAAATCCATTTAGCGTTTTATGTCACTGAATCAAGTTTGTTTGGAATGAGAAATTCCAGTCAATAAATAAGAGTGCGAGTATCATTGAAATGCTTCGAAATTTCCACGAGGGAGGAAGTTTTTCTGATCGTTCCCCTTGTTCATGGTGTCCGATGAATGTTCGTCTGTAACTTTAGTCAATTCATTCAATTCAGTCAACATGTTAATAAATTAGCTGATAGAAAAATTAGCTCTCACGAATTTCCTGCGTGGCCGAATTCCTCTTTGTTGCATCAATGAATGAAACGATATCCTACAAGCTCAGCTTGAAGGCTATAAAAACTGATTCTGAGATTTCTCCCTGAGATGAACCTGTGACCCTTACCATTAGAGGTAGTACAAGGGGCTGTCGGATCAAAAAAAGGTTTACCTAAGGCGCAATAAGGGCCCAAAACCTGCTGAACCGACCTAAACACCCAAAGCGGATGAGCTCGTAGGGCATTGTGAGAGCTGTAGATGCCCCACTTGCACCGGGACCTACACATTGCACAGTGACGGCTTGCTGTAGCCAGCTTATTGCAATTGAGCACACATTTGAACAGCTTGTCCAAATGTCCCTTCCGTGCAACTTTTGTCGTCACATTTTCGTCGAACCCCTAATTTTCACATCTTTTCTAAAGCCTTATATTTCTCTTGATCAGCCGACTTTCGCGCTTTCTTCGCCGCTTTTGCACTATCCTTGAATACTATTGCCATTATTCGTCTCGAGCTGGATATATTAAAACCAGTTGGGCTATGCATGCTTATGCATGCATTGTATGTCCACGACCACTCATCCGTAGGCTTAAAACTTCAGCAGGTACTTTATCAGGTGATGTCGAATTTCCGTGCAAAGCACTCCACGTCGTCGTAATGTCGAGTTTCCGTACAGACGCGAGCGCTTCATATTTAGGAAAACTTATCGTGAGCTGTGACTGACCGCAGCATCAGCACACAAGTGTAAGTCACTGTAAGTTCACCTGATTAGAATACCATTCACTCGAAAGCAACTGGTGGCGTAGATCGAAAATTTGTCAGTTCGAATAACCGGCGAGCATTCCTGATCGCGATAGGTTGATACGTTATTCCAAAGCACTTGGAAATGCGATTTCTTGCAAAGCGAGCCACACTCATTTCAGGGAGCTTTCATTTGCTTACAATAGAAATGCAGCTGTTTGTTTGCCCAACGGTTCCTCTCTGAGGGCTGTCGGCACTTACTCAAGTAAAAACCAAAAACTGTTAGAAAGGTTCATCATTTGAACCGACAATAAAAATTGTTTCGCTATAGCGAGCATTGCTTGCTCTCGAGCCTTTGCTCGGTCTAGCCGCAAAACTTCGGAAATCGTAGACACACTTTAAGCTCGGTTTGGTTCATCTGGTGGAGCAAAAAATACCATGCTGAAAATAAGGTGTTGCGACCACTGATAAGTGTTCTTCCTCAATATTTCAACCCTACATAATCAGACCAGGTGAATAAATGAATTGAAAATCGGTCATGGGCGGTAACTTGAAAGCAGAGGTGCAGTTACCACTTGTTGCCAAGTTTCCATAGTCCTCTCTCCCCAACATGATTGAAAAACTCCTGCATCACAGGGACATCACTTGTTCGCTTCAGTATCCTTAGCGTAAATGAAGCACCCTAACAGCTTGAGAAAAAATTCTAAATAGACATCCGCATTTCTCTGTTCCTCCGTAATTAATCTACTTTTCCTTCCTCCTACGGAGAAGCTGTATATTCTGACTGAATTCATTGAATTACCTCAAACTGAACAGAAAAGCTAGCAAACCCCATCTGCAAATCGAATTGCGCGCTCTGGCAAAGTTTCTATGGCTACGTCGTTAGCGCGCGACTCTCGTCATAGGTACAGTCACAAGGCAATCAAATTCACCAAAATTATTCGGTTGGTAATGAAGTTCGTAGCAATTTCACTCTCAAATGAAATGAAAACTAGGCGATCGCGCTCCACAGTTGCACAGGTTTTCCATAACATTTTCAAAAATTAGCGAGTCACCTGAATGCTATATTCGGATAATTCTGTCTTCTAACATCAGAAGTAGCAAAAACGATTAGATTCGCAGCTGGAGCGTCACACATATCTATTTCACCTGAGCACTCTTTCTGGTTGGGAAAGAAATTACTCAAATCAGGGCGAGGCGTTGTTGTGTGTACATGTTTTTTGCATTTTCAAATATCATTTGCAGCCGAAAACGGAGCTTAGCATTCCTAGTAAAGCTCGCATACAAAAAACCCTGTCTGCACGCTTGATCTGTTGGGATTGGTTACCTGTTCTCGAGCCCCAACTTCATATCGTCGGCTATCAGTATATTGGGTATTGATCGCCTAAGATTAGAACTAATTGCTCCCTCACTCAACTCACCACCTTTCCCCCCCTCCCCTACCCACCGCTGCCCATCCCTCCTCCCCAGCAGCAGAAAAAAGTCTGAAGGGAACTCATAGCTCTTCAAAACCTGGGACTCAGCGGTATGGTAAAATACGGAATGATTGTCCAGAAGGAAGCGCTCAAAAACATTTGTTAAGTAATTGCTCGTCCGAAAAAACGAACCCAAAATGAGTATTTCGCGAACGCTGAACTCCATTACCTTATCGTGAGTACCGTAGGTGGTTGGAAAATTGAAACATTTCGAGAATTTTCTCTACGCTGTTCAGTGAGCAGGTCGAGAGTATGCCTTTGAGTCTTTTGTTATGAATAGAGAAGAGAAGAACAGAAAGAAGGAGATCAGAATTGAATGCCGTTCTTCACTCATTTACTTTCGATTATTACTCATCTCGTTATGTGCACTCCACAATGGTTTTCAAGCCAAAGGAGTGAAGAAGTGCATAAATAGGGAGATTGTTAGATGAACGATACCGTGTAAGGACATCACCTCGCTAAGTACGGCCTCTCGTCTGTTGTGATCTAAAAATCTTCTTATGAAATAAGAAGATTTCCCCTCCGAAGCAGCTTTCCTAAAATTCCCATCGTTCAGGAAAATACAGTCAGTGTACTCGAGATTAAGTGACTTTGAGGAACAAGATTTCGTAGCAGGCCTGAAAGCTATGCTACCTCAACCGCTAAGTCTACATACTAAACACTCTTACAGAGCGATCAGTGTACTTGCAGCAGAAAGTCAAGGAATGACAATTGAATATGAGCGGATCAAATTTCGATGCAACGAAATTGCTCTTCTATTAGGTTGTCGGAAAAGTATTTGCGCATTTTTGTTTTTCATGTTGTGGAATCTTTGGGGATTGCTCTAGAGCCTTCACTGTGGAATATGTGTAAGTGCAGGTCAACGCGCTCTCCACACCGTGTCTGCCATGGCATTTCGCAATGGTTATGGCTGCAAGAGTCGCTCTCGACTCAAAGCTAGTCAGACTATCTTTTCTTCATAAGTTCAGAAAAAAACGTTAATCCAAATTGAGCGACAGGGGGAATATGCGATGCGATAGGACCATTCATTGCCTCTAACAGCACATCAAGTAGTTGGTACAAGAAGTTCAAAAATGGCCACTTTGACTGGGCCGAAAAACCACGATCTAGGAGACTAGCTGAGCTCAATGATGACTAACTCCTGAAGCTGGTTGAAGAGGATTCCAGGTTTAGTACCCGTCAGCTGAAACAGGAGCTCATAGCCATCACGACACAGCAGCTGTCCATTTGCATCGCCTCGGAAAGACATGGAGATTCGGAGATATGGATAAGTTGTGGTCTGGGTGGCCACCACCTCCAAATGAAGAGGGATTCATGCCTGAACTTGATGACTTTCCAACGCACCTTCGCATGGCTGGAGGACTTAATCACTGGCGACGAGAAGTGTGTTCCCTACTTAAACCACACGAGGAAGCGCCAGTGGCTTAGATGCGTAGAGCATGGAATCCCGACCTCCAACCCAGAATTCCTACCTCGGACGGCAATGCCAAGCGTTTGAGGCCATTCAACAGGATCGTTCACTGAGACCTTCTACCACCAAACTCCGCTATCAGCACAGAAGCCCATTGTGCTCTGTGGACCGGATTGCTGCAGCTCTAGGAGAGAAACTGAGGAAAGTCTGTTTTCTCCAAGACAGTGCTCGCCCACACTTTTCGAAGGAGGCCCAGAAGAAGCTTCAAAGCCTGGGATGGCATGTTCTGGCCCACCCACCGTATTCACCAGACCTAACTCCAACAGATTATCATCTGCTCCTGTCGCTGTCGGACCATCCGAAAAATAAGAAGTTCGATTATGTGAATCAACTTGAGACATACACTGACGAGTTTTCCTCCTCGGAACCTCAGGAATTCTACGCAAGCAGGAACCACAAGTTGCTTGATGAATGGCAATACCTTATCGATAGTGATGGTGCATATATTTCTTAAATGTTAGTTTTGTGAAGGAAAAAAATAAATTCAAAAAAAAAAACTGCAAAAGGCGCAAATACTTTTCCGACAACCTAATAACTACGCAAAACACTAATACAGTTGTAAAGGAGGTCACTATTAACGTTCGTGACAAATAGACTCTACGCAGGACGCATAGGGAAAAAATCGGTGTCGTGAATAACATATGCACCTTTTTATTTTGAATGATATACTATTTTTCGAAACCTTCGCGTTTGCTACTTTTTGCAGTTCTGGACTATTACTTCCATTGTTTGTCTAAAACTAGATATACCAAAATTATCGTGTAGTGCATTTTAGATTGAGCTTTGGGCTTAAGAGATTCTTAAATGCACAGCTCCTGATTTTCGTATTAATAGACGATTTGAATAAGCTGTTGTTTAGCACATCCAGCCTTGCTGCTCCTTGTGAACACTTTCGTTGAGCTTCAAACTCCTCTGCTTCTTTTTTCGGATGACCCATGGCCTAGCAGTCCATGTCCGTTGCTGCTCATTCTTCTTTAATTGGACTGGACCTACTTTTATTATTAATTTGACGCTAAAATTGCCGCTAAGGTCTATTCTCGTTCACCTGCAGGCCCATCTCAGCATTCCCATTCCCGTTTAGTGAAGTTCATGTGCAAGCAACTCATGCTTCCTGCTCATGGGTTAGAGGTGGTTCTCCAGGATGCTCACAACTGCTTTGAGCATTCTGGAGCACAACCGATCGCTGAGGATACGAGGGCACTCCTACTACCTCACCCATGTCGAGCCTCTGAAGCCCTGTTCATGCTACCGCAACGGCAAAAATTATCGTATTATTTGGGTCTTCTATTTCCTTTCGATTTCCACGTGACCGTCTATGACGAATTTTGCACACTTTTTTAGCCAGCGAAGTTAATCTCCTTGCGTTTAACTAGAGTCTTTATTGAGATCCAGGACACCAGCTCTCAGTATACTTTCTTCGAGGTGGTAATTAGCTTTTCGACCCTGCTTCGTAGACAGGTAGCCCCTCCTTCCTTATGCTTGCCTTCTTGATTACCTTTGTGGCTTGTCTGCCTGTTTTTTTGCACAGAAGGAAGGCTCAATAGGATCCGACGTTCAGAGTCCCAAATCGAACTATCTTTTTTGGCCGAGTGGTTTTGGTTTCGTTTCAGCAGTCTCTAAATAAAGGCCGTAAAACGTTGGAGGAGGTTCTGTGTCCCTCTTTCAGATGACGTGCTAGCCTTACCAATGAAGTCTTCTATGATTTTAGACGTATTTTTGTGGCTGCGTTTCTTCATCAACCGTCCTGTAATCCTATGCCATAGGCCCATCAAGTTCAAGTAACGGACGAAAACCAAAACCAAACAGTCATACGTACTATATGCATAGGGTGATGACAAGAGTATAGTGGTAGGTGATAGGGATCCTTACAAAATGTTACAGTACGAAAATCCAATAGGAAACCACCCACCTTAAGAAGGAAGATCATCTGTCCTGTCTATCGTGTCTTTGAAAAAGCGAGTGCAACAGCAATCTTCCAGGAGCTGTTCTCTCTTGTTCACGTCTTCACTATAGTTTATTGCGACGAGTATTAAATACATGCACAAGCAGCCATCAGATCATCCTGTTTTTACGTTTGTAATATTAGGCATGTGCATTAATTTCCGCCTTTTTTGCGTGCAAAACATATTTATTACAAAACTAAAACCAAATGTACATTATGCAATATATTGCCCATCGCTAGCTACAACTTCTTGCCATCTTTCTGGTATCTTGTTGACTCCGGGTCTAAAAAAGTCTTCATCTTTTGAGGCAACCCTGTTATCCACCCATTTTCGCACTTCTTCGGCATACCGGAAGCGTATATCTGCCAAACTGACTTGCATGGACCGGAATAGGTGGTCGTCAGAAAGAGCAAGATTCGGAGAGTATGCGGGCTGAACAAGCTGATATACCATGCAACAATTGCAATTTTTTTGAAGGACATTCTTCGCAACATGGGGTCTGACATGTTCGTGGTGGAACAGCACCTCATGATATTTTCTTACGATTAACGGCCGCCTTTAGGTGAGAGCATCCTGCAAACTGTCAAGCTATGTTCGTAGCGATCAGTAGTAACAGCTTCGTTCAGGCTCAGCAGCTCATAGTACACAACACCCTTTTGATCCCACCACCAAATGCACACACAGCATTACTTTTTGGCAATGAACATTCCGCTCTCGTTGCAAGCTCTCGAGTGAAGAGAAACCATCTCAGCAGGTTCGTTCAGATGAAGATTGTTCTCCATAGAAGCATCCGGTGGGCTTCAATGCCAGTTTACTTGAAATCAAAAAGCACGGAAAGGGCCCTCCGGGAAAACGGATCATCACGTTCCATGACCAATCAGTCTGAGAGCAACAGGATTTTGGAGAGAAACTGATCTGTATGCCCTTAAGCGGGTAGCCAGTACCCTATCTTACAGAATATGACAGGTTTCACCGGCAAACCTCTAACATATTTCGCGCAACGGCCCTTGGAATTTGGCGGCGGAAATTAATGCACACACGAGGAAATCGATGACCAACAGAAGACAGGTGATGTAGGTGACTCTCACCTTGTCCGAAGAAGACAGAACTATCTTTTCTGGCTGGGTGGTTTTGGTCTAGTTTATGTCTCGTTTATTTGTTGTTTATTGTTTATTGTTTAGTACGTCATTCGACATGCCGTCAAAAACATACATATGATGCGTAGAAATAAAAACTCAAACTGAAGAACTAATTACCATAACAACGAAAGTGAGGATGTCTATAAAGGATACCTAACCACCACCTAGTCATTCTAGTATACCTAGAACTGAGATTGCGAACTAGCAACAATGGTTTAGAAAGCTTGAGTGTAGCGTAAGACGAGAGCTGGAGAAATGACACAGGGGTAACCAATTTCACAAATTGTAGAATAATAATCTTGTGAATGAAAAGTGAGTGTCTGTGTTAAAGAGTGTCACCTGTACCACCTGTCCGGAGAAGACAAATCTTTGTTTATATCTCGTCTATTTAGTGAGTGTTATGACCTATAGACCAAGATATTTCCTCTTGGAATTCCCACGGCAAGTGGTAGTGGTTCCGCGGCAGCTACCGTATCCTTCCACTGACAGTTCAAACCTTCCCCTTCGTGGCGCGCGACTGCGTGCGATCGATGGCGCCGAGCACGACGTGATTTGCGGGGAGAGGATATCACACCTGCAAACTAGTCATATCATGGGCTCCTCTGAAGGCGCCATATCAGATCTATGGGTAAAGGGTTGAACCGCCGCGTGGGAACGGAGAGATTTTGACCGCAAAGCGCATTCCTGATCGCGTAAACCCCTGAGGGGCGTTTTGGAGCTCAAAACTGATTGTGAGCGTTAAATGTGTCGAAGCTGCTATCGCGAAAATTGATCAGAAATTAATTAGAGCTATAACGAAAAGTCTTATTTAACAAAACTGCTGCTCATGGGAAAATCATTCAGGCACATGGAACGGCTGAATCTTGAGAAAATTTTGGAGATATTTAGCGATTATTAAGATATTCAGGTCCAAACCAAATCGACACCCCGGAACAAACATGAAATGAAGCGGTTAGAGGGCCTTACGATGTGATACCAGAAGTTTCAGAAGAAGAAAATCTGCTAGTGATGATGTTTCACCGTTATTCATCGACGTGTCACCGTTGGTTTTCAGTGCTGACTCCGGGTGGGTGATGCTATTTATGGCTATCAAAAACCAATTGCTTCTACTGCTTGTCTTCAAATGTGTAGATGTTGGACCTAATAGTTGAAGAAGCAAACCACTGGGAGCCCATATGGGACAGATTCGCTTACCAAACTTTCGCAACCTTGAGTTTCCAGGATCCGAATTCCTCACGATTGTTGTAGCTTGTGCTGATTTACTTTGTTGTACACTCTCCACTTCATTTGCTTGTTTATGTTATTATGAAGCTTGAAGTTTGAATGTGGCCAGAAAATCGACTTTTGTCCAGAAATCTTTTACCAAAGTCAAGAACACCAATGTTTATACGGATCACACCTTTAGCGGTCAAGTGTAAATGATATTATTGTAAAAAATGAAAAGGAGTTGAGTTTGGGTGAGGAAAATGAGTGTGGCCAGAGTGTGAAGCGCATACCGCTCCAGACGATGCTCAAAGGGTGCATCTTATGCGCATCACTATGTCCTCAAGTTCTTAGAAGTAGCAGCAGGGGGACTATGTAATAGTGATATTAACACCCCAGATATGATCCCTTTCCACCCACTGTAAGCCTCCATTTACAGTTGTAAATATGACACACCTGCTGAGATTTTTTTATGACAGAATCACGAGCAGATGAATGGAAGTGTATGAGCTCTAAGACGGTGTGAGCCTTTCTTTCCATCTTCGTGAATGTATTAATTCAACCTGGCTTTATGCAACGGAACATTTCTCTTGTCGCTCTTCAAACTGAAAAAAAATCATGTTTCCTCGACACTCGTCAGCTAGCCCATCAAACAAGCCAACTTTGACGATGTTGAAATAGTGCTTTTATTCAGACTGCTGAACTGGTTCCAGGCTTTTGATATTAGACCTAGGAGATGCAAACAGTGTAAGGATCATTCAATCTTTCTCTACTGTCGATGGAAGCAGCTCGATATGATGAAACCTTTATCGAAGCATGCAAAGGCAATAATATAACATCAAAGTGGAAGGCCTAATACGCCGCAAAGGAATTTAGAATCCCTTCTATTTAATTTACGTTTCTTAGAAATTGAGTGAATATGAAGCATGTTTGGGTGGGTGAATAATCTTTTGTTTGAATGATTCATGGTGAAATTAGCTAGAGAGCTGAATCATGTTTCTGGAACAGAAACTTACGCGAGTAGAAGATTAGCGATTCTTTTTTGGCATGGGCTTAGTAGGAATCATAGCATGATAAGTACGTGAAATAAGCGTTAGAAGGAACAATACAATGGTCAACGAGAAGACACACCTTACAAGGGAAGGATCCCAAGTCGAAGTGGCCATTTGAAATGAGACCTATACTGCTAGACGTATTTTTTGATGCTGATTTCAAATCTGCATTTAAAATCTGCCAAACGATTCTCTGAACGAAGTTATGAAGGTGGTCTCCGAAGAGCGCTCAACAGGGGAAAGCACAAAAGCCATGGTCGCCAGCAGTCAAGCAGTGGCGGCTTGGAATGGAGGTAAGCGTGACGCTTCACAAGCATGGGACCAAGGATCGGGTTTGGTGGGCAGCGGCGTTTTTGCATCCTGCAGGACTTTTTCCTCCAGGTTGTAAAAGTTTTTTATGCTAGTTTTAATGCCTGATTGCTGGAGGCGAGTCAGTTCCTACTTAAATCATCTTCCACTCGTTTTAAAAAAAAGGTGGGGATTGCGGTCAGTTTTCAAAAAAGGTGATGGTTGCCATGTGAAACCCGGCAAAGTATGGTATATATGGATGGATGTAGAACTAAAGAACGTATTTCGAATCCTGTACTGTTGAACGCGCCCTTACAAGGAAGGAGCAAAGTTGATAGATAGTTTCTCTTATCTCTCTTTTCTCTATCTTGCGGAATCCCTTTCACGAAGACCTCGATATTGAGGGCGAAGAAGACTGCGTGATTGAGGACGAGGAGGCTGATCCACTGTGGGAACCGTATGATAAAGAGGGAACAGCAAGCACATCTAGAGAGTCGTTGATGTTTGACAATGTGCAAGTGTCCAAAGAACAGGTGCATGTTCTTCTTCCCAGCGAACTTGTTAAAGCGAGATAACAAACAAATCCAGGTGGGAAGCGCTATCAGAAAGAGAATTTTCGCTTGTCGCGCTCATTGTGAAAGACTTTTGTTTTAAACACTTCGTGCCAGATTATCGCATCGGCTTATAATTGGTAAAAGTTGTCCTACAGTGAATTTGAAATGTACAACAATAAGAATAGAATTTTTGTAATGTTTGTGGTTGGATTAGACGTCAGACGGTTTAAATAGGAACTGGCTCGCATCCAGCAACTAAAAAGTCATTGAAGGCGGTAAAACTAATATAAAAAGATTTTCCCAACTTGGAGAGAAAAGCCCTGCAAGATGCCTGTGAAGCGTCACGCTTACCTCCACTCCAAGCCGCCACTGCTGGACTGTTGGCGACCATGGTTTTTGTGCTTTCTCCTCTTGAGTGCTCTCCGGAAACCACCTCCATAACTTCGTTCAGAGAACCGTTTGGCAGATTTTGAATGCAGATTTGAAATCAGCGTCAAAAAATACACCTAGCAGTATAGGCCCCATTTCAAATGGCCACTTCGACTTGGGATCCTTCCCTTGTTAGATGAAATATCTGAAGAATGGATATGTCACTTGGAGAGCCTCTGCTTTCACTGCCTACACTACGTTCGGCTGATTCTGATATCACGGACGAGACGATAAAGCTTTATTGGGCATAGAAGTGAACCGTCTAACAGTCATTCGAAACGGTTTTTATACGACCATTTTTCAAAATATAGAGAGGCGTTCTCTTCTATTAGCTTTCTATCTCGATAGGCGTCAGAGAATGATGAAGCGTTATTAAGGTCCAATTCAGAATATAATGACAATAAATAATACATTTTGGCTGACTTCCGAGAAAATTGACAAGTGACTAAGGTCATAAGGCAGCTTTACAAAGCTGACTAATGTTCATGAAGAAGTAAAATTCCTAAGCAAATCAATATCTTTTGTAAAATTACAGAAACTCCCGAGGCAAACAATGTCAATGATTCTTTTTGACCGAAAGAGACTTTTGAACACATATATGGAACATCCGGATCGGACACAGAATCATCAACAGAAAAATCGGTAGATTGGTGATCCATTTTAGAAAAGTGGTACTCAAAGAAAATCGGTAAACGTCTTCGGAACGTCATCGATTACTCTGTTGGAGAACGACGTACCTCTTCCCACTTCTTTCGTTGCGTCTGCTTGCATGTCACTCTTGAGTAATCCATCGTCGACAAACTGGATCGATCCTTTGACTTTCATCGGTATTGATCCTACGGGGCAGGAAACGATGCATTCCGTGAGCACGGTCGGATTTGAGAAATGGAACTTCAGTTTATTCAAGTGCCCAGTCTCCTACAGTGTGCTATTTGTGTTTGCGTTGGACAAAGAATGTTGACAGTCACTTGTCCATGAAAACTACGGCACAACAATGTAAGTTCGGCACCAGCCATGTAGTTGTAGCAGCCAGAGAGGTCGCTTGCTTCAATTTCACATGAACTGCTGGACTGACGTGTTGTGATCGTTGAATCTTCCGCGACGAGATGAAGTTGAATAGCGCTTCCGACGCTGGTTTTTGCGAATACGGCGTCGCTATGTGAGTAGATCAAGTAGTTCTTCGATGTCTGTGGTAGAGGATATTCATGCATGAGGTTTACCATATTTTGTGAGCTGCAGACGCATGAGGCCTTTCGAAGTCCGTTGTACATGTGCATACTTTGCTGGCAAAGATGCAGCGGAAGAGACTGCTGCTTTCTTGGTGGGACACTGTAATTGCCCTACGCTGCCAGGTTTGAATTTTCCTTTGTGTGCTGGTTTCACAATCGCAATTCCGTCTTATGTTCCCATGAATGTTGATGATAAAATCGGCAGTTGAGGAATAATATTGCTTATGAGTGTGAAGCGAACATTGTTCCATGATGTTGTTTGACCGGGAAGGAGTCGCAGAGTGGTGGATATTCTCAGTTCTTCTTGCGGGACTTCGAATTCGATGTTGATGATGGTTTCCCAGCCTGGGCAGCTGAACACAGTATAGATAGTCGAACTGGTTGGTATTGCGTAAAGTCGACAAAACAGGCAGCTCGGTTGACAAAAAAACAGCCTTCGCAGAAGATACATCCGCAGCTGATTGTACAGAATGTGTGGCCTGGGCTACTGTTTGCACTATTCGAGAATTCTTTTATCCTGTCCGTTGGTGAGGTATTATCACACGCGTCTTTGACACAGCCACCAGCGAGGTAGCAGCGGTGAACGGATTCTGAGACTAATTTGTGATCACGGGTGAAGAACTCCATGTTTTTGTGGCATCTGAAGTTGATTCCGTTGATTCTGATGGAGATCACACCCACAGTGTTGTTCTTCTTATCCTTCAGTGTCAAGCAGGTCTCCTGTTGAAGAGGTTGGAGAGTAAGAAGGGTAGCTTCGTTGAACGTACATGTCTCGGCATTTCCGGTAATGACACATTTTGCTTCATGTCCAGTAAGCGAAGAAACTTGTGAACATGCTTCGTGTGAACATGCTTCGCTGTGATAGAGGTGGATTATGATTGAGATGATGCACGTAAGGAACCTGCTTCGCTGTAATAGAGGTGGATTATGATTGAGATGACGCACGTAAGGAACCTGCGCTTGTGGATCCGTCTCCTGTGATTAGTGTATGTGCGGAGTTGAGCCCGGTGAGGCCGCGATCTTTTGTGGAGTAACTTCATCATTCATCGTTGCTAGCATAGAGAGAAGCGGTGTCATAAGCATGAAGACTATCTTAGCGATGAGACAAATCCCCGGTAGAATGAGGAAAATGAGGAGGAGGGAAAGGGCAATTATTATTAATTGGGTATTGGTCCAGCACTGCACATTGTATATGTGTTCCCAGCAAAAGGGACAATCTAATGTTTCGCATATCGGATGAGCTTCGCAGGAAACTGTGAACTCATCTGTGATCGTGCCATTGTTCCATAACTTGATGGAGACTACGTAATCATACACTATGATTGAATTCGGAAATATTATGTCCTGGGAAGGGATGTTGCGAATAAAATCGCAGTATTGGCTGACACATGTCTCGGTAATATCGTTGTGGAGAAGGGTGTCAATTGAGACTCCTCCTTCGATGCACTGCACTGAGATTAGAGGAGTGGTCAGACCAAAAGTTGGCGTTTTAATAATTCTTTTCACTGCGTTCGTCGATTTTTCGATCCACTCATTTTTCCTGAACAACGATTTTTCGATCCGCTTATCCTTCCTGAACTCATAGTACGCTTTGGTGATTGATCCCCACGCCTTTATCGTCATGGCTCCTCTATGTGTAGAGGATGTGTCATCTATGACTAATAGCGCGAGAGGGTTGTCGTACGTGCAAAATACTTGTGCGTTGTCTCGACAGTCGTGGTTTTGGCAGAAACGAGACGTGCCCGTTGACCTTCTTGAATTGCGCCTCCTCCTTACCGATCTAGGCACACGAAGTCGTTTCTGTCAATGTAGTCCTTTATCGTGATGGTCAGTTCCTCAACGAGTAGTACGCTGTCATCGAAAAGTTGCATTTGATTGAAAACTCCCATCCTTTTCACTGGATCGCAAGAGGAATTGTAGTTGAATGAGCACACGTATGTGGGGGTTGTATTCTTGATAGAACTTGGCATGAGATCTATCTCAGATATTGCCGTCCTCGAGCTGCTCGAGAAGGAGCATGAATCAGTCGAATCTGGACATTTGTACTTCTTGCCACATAGCGTTGGGACCGTTGGTTTGGACGCATCGAACCGTACGTCGGCAAACCGGCAATTGATCGGAAACCAAACGACAACGCTCTTGTTGGCTTGCTCGTACCGTGCTATCGCGATTCGTTTTGGAGTGCACTCAGTAGCGAAAAGTATGGAGTCCTATTTATGTTGATTTCTTCTGGGCAGCGTGTATGATCTGATGATGTCCCTTGTATGGTCAGAACCATTAAGCACAGAAGGACGGCGTTGTTGAGAGGGCATGCTTTCGATCTTGGGATCATTGGATGCAGTGTATTTCCTGAGGAGATAGCGGGTGGTGGATTGTGTGGCGGAGAGGCAGGTGGCAAATCCCATTTTGTAGACGAGATTGTGCGGACGAGTGATGATCCCTCTGTTCGGGAGTTTGATTTCTAGATCTCAGATCTTCTGAAATTATCCTGAGATCTTATGACCTCCCCCATTCTCCATTGTCCACGTTGAAGCCGAGGTTCGTGCACTAGTACGAAGTCTCCTCGGCGAGGAGGTTCCTTTCGTGAGAACGGGGTTTGGTATGCTCGGTTCGATACTGCTCACGTAAAGCGGTGACGTACTCTTGTAACCATCGTTTCCAGAAGGATGTGACTAGCTTCACTGTTCTTTTCCAATCTGCCAGGAGGGTGTCGCGGGTTGTAGAGACCGGTGACCGTTCATCGGTACATTCCAACGGCTGAGGTCCACTGATTGTCTTGAAGTCATCAATATTCATTAAGCGATTGCAATTGCATGCTTGAATGATTACTTGAATATGTTGATCATTTTTTCATAGGTTCCACCCTGCCAGGAGCATAAGCTAGGGACGAATTTCATTCGTATCTTGTTGTTGGTACAGTAGTCGATCACATCGTTCTCGATCTCCCAGTTAGGTAGTAAAGAGCAGCAGCGATCCACGGTTTTGAAAGATTGAGCGGTGTCGCATATGATCCAAATTGGACAGCCAACGGTTGCGATGAAACGGCGTAGAGAATGTAGAACCATAAGGGCGGACATGTCCGTTACAATACAACGTATATGGCACGACAAGTGAGGCAAGTTAGAAGGATCATCCAAAACTTTTCAGCCACGTTGTCGGCGTTCCTGTATTGAAGAGGACCAAAAAAGTCCATGCCAGCGTTTTCCAATAGAGAAGCAGATGGTTTGACTCTTCTTGCCGGATGGGCAGGAAACGGTGGAAGCGTATGCTGTTTGGCAGTGTACCTCTTTCAGTGGAAACAGTATTCAGGCAGTATTTTTTTGATTGTTGCTCGTCGCTTGGGGATCCATACGGACTGTTGGATGAGAGCGAGGTGTGGTTAATCCCGCAATGATTAATGCGTTGGTGAACGTTCAGGAGAAAAGTGCTGTAATGCGGCTCTTCGGGGGAGGAAAATTGGAGTTATTGTTTCTTGCTGAAGTTCGGAGTGGTCTATACGTCCCCTGCACCTCCAAAGAAGGGATCTTTCGCACATGAAGAGGTTCAGATTCCTTTTATGCTCGTGAGAAAGTGGACGTCGGGATTGCGCAATCCGGAATAGAATAGTTTTCCCTCACCAAAGCAGGGCCACTTTATTACTTCCAAAGTGTTGAGAAGCCCTTTCCGATTTCATAACAAAAAAACGTAAAACGAAGAAAACTGTATTTACTAGCCTCGTCCAAGAGCTGATTCGTTCGACGTCCAATGGCAAGGAAGTAGGTGTTCCAATGAGGTCCATCGTTGACGAAGTTATTTATGTGACGGCTCCTGAAAAGTCCAATTCCTTTTCTTCGTGGCTTGTGGTTGATGGTGTTTTTGATGTTTACAAGTTACTATTTGGCCAGAGGTCGTCCTTTTGCTGAAATTGAAATTTGAAATTCCCGTCAGTCACACCAGCGTGTAGAACTCAGTAACTCGTGTGTGGTTGCTCCGCGAGCTCCGATGTCAGCGGGATTCAGATGTCCGGGAATATGTCGGACGATCACATCCGATGTGTCGTCCTGAATGATTTTGACCCGAATGCGATCAAAAATTGGCAATTCCTTGTTTCCTTCGATCCATCTTAGGGTGACATTGCTGTCAGTCCAAAGGAGTTTGTGAGAAAAGGTCCAGTGAAGATATGTCGAGATATGTCGTTATTTTTGCACCGGTCATCAAGGCTGCGAGTTCAAGTCGAGGTATGGTTATTGCTTTGTTGAGAGGAGCCAACCTCGATTTTGAGGAAGAGAGCCGTCGAAGGAGTGTTATTCCTTCGATGGAGTACGTATGCTGTGGCACAGTACGCCGTTGATGACGCGTCGGTGAAAATGTGCAGGTAATATTAACAGTTCGAGTTGTCGTTCACGTCAGTCAGTAAACGCGGCAATGTGAATGACGTAGTTGTCCAGGACGAAATGAGATGGCCCCATTGTTTACTTTGTTCTTCAGGCATTGGATCGTCCCAGGATAATTCGATCTTCAACAGCGATTGAAGGAAAAGCTTCTCTCTGAGTATGATTGGAGATATTATATTAGGCCAAGAGGATCATAGATGCTAGCGACGTGTCTCAGCACTTTGCGCTTTGTCCATACTATGTGCGGAGGAGGGCGTTCTGGAAGCTGAATGGTGATCGTATCGGCGGAAGTGTCCCATTGTAGACCCATTGAATTTTGATGCTCCGCAGAGGCGACCTGTTCCTTTTCTTCGAAGACCTTATTGAGTTCTGCAGAGTTGCTCGTGAAGGCTCGTAGATCCATTTTGGCTGATTGGAATAATTCTTTGGATTCTTTGTAAAAAGATTCGCCCTCACGGGTGCAACGGACTCCATGAAATACGTTATCCACGTATGTATTTCTAAGAACTTGCTGTGTGCAATAGCTGTCAGATGATAGTGTATTGTGCCCGCAAGCAGGAACGGAGAACTCACGAGTCAGAGCGGTACTGTCGTGAATCTGTACGTGATTAGGTTGTCTTGAGTAACAGGTCCTTTGGGATTGATGAGCCATGAAAATCGTGTGAAGTCTCGAGATTCGCCGTTGAGTCCGACCATGAGAAAGGCCTTTTCGATGTCGCTGGATATTAGGATCTTGTAGAATCTGCAACGAAGAAGAATTTAGGTGCGATTTGGTAGAAGGACGGGCCCGCGATATAAGCAGTCATTCAAACTTTCATCGACGTCCTTTCATTTTCGTGGAGCCGCCGTAAACGCATCTTATTTTGATGTCGTTTTCGTTCTTTTTTATGACGCCGTGGTGAGAGAGGTAAGTGACGGTTTGTACGTTTCGCCAGCTGGAACCTCTTCGATAATACGTCTCTGAAGTTGGTGCATAGACGTATTTGCTTTCCTTTTCGTCATAGTAAATAGTGTTGTTGAAAAACTTCAGGCACTCTTCATCATCACTTTGCATTGAGTCATCGACAATGCCGGTTGTTTCGAACTTCCAGAAATTGCTAACGAGCTTGGAAAGTTCATCGCGATTGCTCGGGTTGGAGAGTTCCTTTCAGAAGCAAACGAAGAGATGATTTCCGAGTTTTTGATGTCGAGTTGTTTATTGACGATGATATCTCCGAATGTAGTATGTAGCGGACGATATCCGCTCGGCATTTTGTGGAAATAGAAGTTATCCGAAAGCACAAAGTCCCAGAAATAGTCGTTTTCTGTGAGTGTCGATGGGGTACAGGATGAGTGGATAAATCTTCGATTGGGATCTGAAGATATATAGATGTGTTGAATGCTTCCGGTAAGAGTGGGTACAGATTTGACATATTGATTTGATTTCGAGGTACTTTGCTCCTTCTTCTGTGTAAACGCCAATATTATGGTCTTTTGATGGCAGCTCCAGTGAATTGGTACTTCCAAATGTAGATATGGTTATGTTCCCTGCGGTGAGAGTTGGTAGCTCAAGAAACGTTGCAAGTTCAGCAGTGATATAAGATTTGCTTGAGCCGGAGTCCAAAAAGGCTGTGGCTCTGACTTCTCGGATGGATCAGATGGGTTGAAAAGTCGCACAGTAGCACTTATAATGGTGGCTTGCGGTGAGTGCTGGGTAGAGTGACACCGTTTGTAGTTGAGAAATATGACACTCGCTTGGCGAGAGAGGATGCTCTGATGAGTCAGTGGAAACTTGATTGTTATCAGTGATTGATTGTTCCCCGTTTTGTCATAAATTTGGCTTCAAACTCGAAGAGGTAATTTGTTTAGGAGAAGAGCTCCCAAAGCTGTCTCTTTTGAATCGTTTTCGCCATTGCAAAACTGTATTACTAGCGAGAACATCCTATCGTACAGCACGGGAAGATGATGACCTTCTGTATCGCACGGCGGCAATTTGATGTACAATAGGGGCCTCATGGTGACCTTGTCGTCGAAGTACGTACGGAGTATATCCATCGCGATATTGTAGTTCTCGGCGGTCATAGATAGCACTCGTATTGACTGGAGCGTTCGTCCTCGTAAGCAAGATTTGAGCAGGTAGAATTTTCAGAGTTGTGGTTTGTTTCCCACCAAAGTAGCAAACGCGCCGTAAATCCGGGGTACTCCAATATGTTTCCGTCGAACGTGGGCAATTCCATTTTTGTTAAGATGGAAGCGTCGACGAGGTTGAGCAAAAAGAAATCTGGGGACAAGTGCGTAGCTGTAGGTTGATGTGGTAGAGACGGTTGACGTTCGTGATGGATGGTTGCTCTCCTTGCTGGTGTCGAGTCCCGAAGTGTGATGCGTTCGTCGTTCAGCTCCGTTATCTTTTGGTAAGACTTCAGAAGGCTTTTTCTCAGTAGGACGATTTCAGCTCGAAGTGATTCGAGTCCGTCGTTTTCAAGATGGCGGAAGTTCAGTTGTTCGGCTTTTATGTGGTATTCCTTCAGTGTGGTTGTAACGGACAACGCATAACGTTGGTGTTGTTTTTTGAAAAATCCAATTTGACTTCGTATTCAAAAGCTGTCTTTGAGGACATTTGAAGATAACCACTGGAGTAGGTGTGATTGAACGGTGTCGGGTGTGGTCGCCGGTTTCACAAGGAGTCAGGTGAGTTCTTAACAGGTGTTGAAGCAGTAGACAGCTGGTGGTGTAAGGTCGTTAACGGTGATAAGGCGTCGTCGACAGTGTGGAGACGATGACGTTCGAGTAGCTTCCAAAGGAATGGACGAGTAGCTCCGATCTGTGTCGTTGACGTTGAAAGCGGTCGCGATGGTGTGGAGATGCTGTCGCTAATGGGTATGGCTGACGATTCGGACGTTGTTGAAAGGTAGTAGGCAATGTCTGATTTGGTAACCTCGTTGAGTGATGTTGAGTTTGCTGAGACGCTGGCGTTGAGAGCGATCGTCGGCGATGTAGAGATGATGAGGTTGCTGAGGAGTTGGGGTTGTGGATGGTAAGGAGTCGTAACGTTGAAGAGCGATGGCCCGTGGTATAGGACTTGCTTGTCTCGATGAGTGGTCGTCGACGTGTAGTGTTGCTTATGGTGCGGAGAATCTGGCGTTGTTAGATGGTTGTTGGCGGTGTGGGATCGGTAACCTTGATGAGCGATCGTTGCCGGTGTGGAGGCACTGACGTTAATGAGATGTGGTCTGCCGGTTGAGATTGAGTAGTCTCGATGAGCGGCGTTGACGTTGCGAAGAAGCTGGCTTTGAGCGGGATCGTCGACTGTTTGAAGACGATGATGTAGAGAGCGGTTGGCGACGTTGTGAAATCGTTGACGTTGCAGAGCGGTTGCTGCCGTTGTGTAGGTGATGACGTTGATGAGAACGTTGATAGGGGTTGGCCGACCGTGTGAGATTGAGTAGCCTCGATGAGTGTCGTAGACGATGATGAGTTATTGTCGGTAACTTTTGATGCTATGGTCGTCGGCCGTGTAGCGTTCGTTAAAGTGACCGTGGTCGCCAATTGATTTTGATATGACGGACGAGACGATCTAGCTTTATTGGGCATTGAAGTGGACCGTCTAACAGTCATTCGAAACGGTATTTATACGACTATTTTTCAAAATGTAGAGAGGCGCTCTCTTCTATTAGCTTTCTATCTCGATAGGCGTCAGAGAATGATGAAGCGTTATTAAGGTCCAATTCAGAATATAAAATATATTTTGGCTGACTTCCGAGAAAATTGAGAGGTGACAAAGGTCATAAGGCAGTTATATGAAGCTGGCTAATGTTCATGAAGAAGTGAAATTCCTAAGCAAATTGATATCTTGGGTAGAATTACAGAAACCGGCATCGATAAGGCCATCATCGACATATGTCAGAGTTCCTTTGATACTGATGTTGGCAGAGCCTCCCGGGCACGAGACAGAGCAGGCGATGTCAACATGAGTAGCGAAAAAGTGAAACACGAGTTCATTTATGTGTGTGCATGAAGTGCATTTTGCAATTTTGGTTTGATCGTGGCAGGCTATTGAAGCGGTTACCTCTCCTTTGTCGCTTGAGCGGACAAGTTTCAGTGTTGCTGCCGTCAAACAGTTGTAACAGCCGATTAAATCGCTCGTCTGGAATGTGCAGAAGGTCTAATGTTGTTGCGCGATAAGCTTGAGAATGACCATCACAATATGAAGTTGAAGAGCGGAGCCGACATTTAGTTCCGCGAGAACTTATCCATTGTCGCGAGAGATGCGGTAATTTTTCCCTACTCGAGGTGAAAGATTAGATTTCGTTATTTCTTCCATATCTCCATTTGGGCAGTTGCACGATGCCTTCTGGAACCCAGAGGAGCATTTGCATGATTAGCATGCGAATGCGCATTTGAATTCTTTGGCGTCTTCTAGTGTCGCACAC
The DNA here is from genome assembly GCA_900617895.1 of Haemonchus placei. NCBI lineage: Eukaryota > Metazoa > Nematoda > Chromadorea > Rhabditida > Trichostrongylidae > Haemonchus > Haemonchus placei. Next base: position 47,321 of record UZAF01016239.1, on the reverse strand, counting down.
CGGAGCTGACCTGCGATATGCGGCATTAGTTGTGCTCTCTGGGCAGATTTGATTATCGCGATGTTGCCTTCATTCTCCATGGAGGTCGAGCCGAGTATTGGTAACTGAGGTGTGGTTGTGCCAACAAGAGTGAATGGCAAGTTGTTCCATCGGTTTGTGTGACCTGGAATCAAAGTCGCTTGCGTTGAAGTTGTGCTACCTCTTCGAGTCATGGTGATGTGAGCAGTTGCTGTTAGATCCCAGCTTGGACAATTGAAAACGGTATATACCATCGAAGTAGTCGATTTTGCGTAGATTCTGTGAAAGAGGCAGCTGTGGAAGCAGAATAGACAGCCACAGGATAGACAACCCGGGGTGCAGTAGGTAAAGCCTGGATTATTATTTGCTGTAGAGGAGAATTCTTGTAATGTATCCGGTTCCCTTGGTTTGTCGCACTTATTTTTCAAACTGCCTCCGAGTGGATAGCAGTGATGGCTTGATTCAGCAGTTATTTTGTGATCTCGTGTGAAAAATTAAACGCGTTTATGACATCTGTATTCTATGTCAAGTAGAGTGATGGAGATAGTGCCCATATGTTCGTTGTTTTGGTCACGGAGTTCCAGACATGCTTCTTGCTGTAATGGCTGCATCGTTATCGTCCTGCCGTGGTCGCCACTTTCTGTACTGTCGATGGAAGCAGCTCGATATGATGAAAACTTTCTTGAGGCATGCAAAGGCAATAATATAACATCAAAGTGGAAGGCCTAATACGCCGCAGACGGATTTAGAATCTCTTTTATTTAAGTTACGTTTCTTAGAAATTGAGTGTATAGGAAGTATGTTTGGGTGGGTGAATAATCTTTTCGTTTGAATGATTCATGGCGAAAGTAGCTAGAGAGCTGAATCATGATTCTGGTACAGAAACAATCAAAGGTCATCAATTTTGGTGAACATGTTTGCTCAGGCACTAGCATAAAATATTTAAAAGAGTTAGGAATTATCAGTAACCACCCGAACCACCCGAAAGAAAAGAATCAATTAAAAAATCGGCAACTTCTCGAATCATGTCGCTTGTTTACAAGGACTAGAATGATGGCTCTGAGTTATGAATATCAGTAAGGTTTTCTATTTTTATCACAATGTGATGTGTGATTGCTAAAATTACATCATGGAGTGTAGAAAAAGCGAAAGTCGATTCAGAGTGCCCAATAGTTTTTGGAGGAATGAGCACGTTATCTGCAGAAGAAATCACATAGATGTATCGCTTGGGTAGTTTCATTTTCAAATTAAACCTAGAATTTTATCCCGCTCAAAAATTATGGTATGCTGGTACCGCGACTACTCTTATCTACAAAACTATTTCCATCATAAATGTTAGCTGGAACTACTTGCGGATTTAGTTCTTCGCTGCTACTCTAGCCCGAGCTGTCTTACGCAACTTGCAGGATTGGGCGATAAAGCGTCGTCTAAGGCTAGTTAGTCCGCTGACACACAGCTTTTACACGTTTTCTATTCTCGGACTAATCATCTGGTGAAGAGGAGAAAGGAAAATTTAGTGAAACAAGTGATCGAGCTAGAAACTACTGGACTTATATGGTTCTAAACGGGTGTGTGTTAAGTCGTGCGTCCGAGGGCGCGCGCGGCAAATTGCGCGGCGAAGTTCGTGGCGAATTTGGACGACTCCGGCGCCTACCATTGGGGCCCAAATCTGAAGCAGGGTGGATTAGTAAGGTCACCTGATCCTACTATTCTACTGTACTTCAAAATTGGGCCGAAATAGTAGGCGCTAAAGTCGTCAGAATAGGTATGAGTTTCGCCGCGCAGTTTGACGCGCGCACCCTCGGACGCACGACTTGACCGTCCCCCGTTCTGAACGGAAAGCGCCGGGGTTGGGTTAGATGATTATGTCGTGCAGGAAGGTGGACATCGAACCATCTTTCCGCTCTAGCGATGTCTCTGTGCACTCCGTCGTTTGGTGACAGAGACGCAGGATAGACGTCCACTCGCCCGAACACTCCTTCCACGTCATTTTTTCGACTGAGTCTCGTCCAAGTCCCCATTTTACTAGTTCTTTTTGCCAATGAATGTCTTTTTATACGTCGTTTTTTACGCTTTGTCCATTATTTTTGCACTATTCTTGACTGTATCTTTCATTGACCGTCGGAAGCCGGGTACCCTAAAATTATCGTGAAGAGTGTCTTTAAGGTTTTGTAAGGGAGAATGCTATATCTATGGGTCAATCTTGAGTTGCATTTGAGGCATATACATATGTCTACGAATCCGGCAAAGAGAATGATGTTTTCACGCAGAGAGCAACCTGTCAAGGTTAAATCCTCACCAGAAGGTGAGGATTGAAATGCTTCACATTCTTCTCAGTCTTGTTCTCCCGATATTCAAAGAACAGACTGCACAAACATACGTATGACTACTATTAGGGTCTAAGATTGAATGTTTTACATTCTGTTAAGGAAAATGGAAAGGAAGAAGTTCATTGAATGCTCGCTGAAGTCGCTTTGTTTCTCTAACTTGTTTATTGTGGATCATCCTCACTCTTAACAGGCTTATTGAGTTGCTGACTCGTTGAGTGGCTCTCTCTTAACGGTGGTTCTCATCTAATTGCAGACTTATTCACTGTTGGCATCTGTTGAGCGAAGTTGACTCATGGAACCGTTCGGCAACATCTCCAAGAAGCTTGAAAAGTCTCGAAGGGAGTTTTTGGACTCTGGAAAAATGTTTTAGTGAAAATTGTTTTGAATGATCACAACATCTTCATCTTTGCCACGGAATTCTACCTCCAGCTAAGGGGGCTTCGCTTTTATTCGACTGTCTGAAGGCCCGAGTGCCGACAAGGATGGTTATCAGTTGAATATTCATTAGACTCACCCACCCCGGTGCTCCTTCGCTCCCAAAGTTCAGGTCAAAAAACTGTATAATATCAGCAAAGAAACGTTCCTGAGCACAATAATCGCCTTATCTGTTTTCTAACGCTCAGTGTTGAAAGATGGTCTTGAAACTACATTATATCCTCCGGTTTTTGTATAGACATACATGGCACGATGCCAATGCAGGTCGAAATCACAGATATGAAGTCTCAACTTCACTCCGTAGTACGCATTCTACTCCATTAACGTACTCATCAAGTGACTGCTTTATATATGAGAGGGTGAGAGGGAGATATATAAAAGGGCTGAGTTTTTCTGGGAATAGTTTTTTTATCACTACTTTCATGTAATCATAATTTTCACGGACGGACAGACAGACAACCGACATACCGACTAACCGGCACACCGAGTTACTACTTTATAAATGAAAGAGATGCGTTGCCTTCCCTTGCTTATTATCTGGAACACGCGTTTTTGCTTCATATTTGTTGCATCGGCACCTAGACTTTCCCAGATCCGATGCCCGACAGTTTTTTTTGGTGTGGGATCACCACAAAAGTTTGCCATCTGAATCCGTTCAAGTTTGCCATCTGAATCCATTCAAAGGCGCAGTTCACGATTAGTTTGGGTAATCCAGATTATGACGAAAAGCGAAAAATAAGATGGGCAATAGGGCGATGAAAGTGAATAAACTGCGTGATTCCGTGTTTCAAGGTGAGAAAATCGTCAAAGGGACGAGATTTACACCAGAAAAGAGAAGAAGAAGGGGCGTTTGGACGTCCTATACAATGTGTGTCATTTCGTGCGGGTTGGACCTGGTGCGAGTAGGTGACTACGGTAATTCATCTACTCATAAGCATAAGCCCACCTTTTCCAGACTCTTGAAGTAGAATATTAAATTAGAATAGGGATCGCGGGGCGAGAAGTCCGGGCTATCCGGTAACAGGGCTCCCACCAGGCTCTGGCTGTTGAGCTTTGGGACTCGACAGCGTCCTTCCTGTTACCTTTGAGGGCCCCTCTGTAATCCTAGAGAGAGAATTCGAAAACTATTTTTAGCGCGAACTGTGCCTTTAATAATAATGCTCACTTTTAGGGTTTCTTCAGTTGTCACTACAAAATCATAAAGTTTTTTGTCGAAAGCTACACAGCACACTTTTGTACTGATAGGAATTACATACAACAACGGATGAAGTACTGAATGTTTTGAATAGGTCATTCTACGGTTTTGAGTTTTTAATAGTAATTTAGTGTCATAAAGAGTTTTGAAAAAAGATCAATTTTGAATTCATTAGCGTTCAGGATTCTACAGAACTTGACAAAATAGTATCATTGCATGTTTTCTTGCGATTGCGTCGCAAGCAAACAATTTTGGTTGAGGATATATCCTTTCCTGTGAGAGCTTCGTTATGGAATAAAAAAAATCCGAAAGCGGAAACCTTCAGTCGACCAACGTTGATCTGCGCGGTACAATGAGATGATATTTGGGTCCGGTATCTTCTTCCCGAAAATGCCGTCGCGTCTGCCGCACCCGATCGCACGCTATGAAGGGAGAGGTTTCAACTCCTAATGCAAGGTTAAGGTAGCCGCCGCGTGAGCACTGCGGCTTGCCGTGGGGATTCGGAAAGCAGTTCCGGCACCCATGATGTTAGCATGATTGGGATCTCACCCAGCAGATGACCGGCTTATCTGTTCGGGAAATGAAGGCTAATCTCTCAGGCTCACGTCTCATCAATAATCCTTCAGAATCTTTGACGTCGCTCAACTGATCCATGACGACATCAATTGTGGATAACAGTCGGAGATGTTGCAAATGGAAGAGCCAAGGAAACCCACGATTAGAAGTAGCAGTAGAAAAATTATGTACTAATGATATAGTCGCCACAGACATAATCTCTTTTTACCTAAATTAGGCTCTCCATCATGTGTGTAGTGGAAGTCACGGCATTGAACCAGGGTTTCGCACGTGACAGACGCAGATACTCACTACTGCTACCGAGGATCCACGCTTGCTCGCTCAAAGATCCCCTGTATTCATGAACTTGCTGTTCGTTATTGCTCCTTCCAATAAAAGAAACCTAAGAATGACGAAAATTCTTACCGGTCGAGGATTGAACCCAGGTTTCGCACTTGGCAGACGCAGTTGATCACCACTATACCGAGAGTTATACACCACTATACCGAGGACCACTCTTGATCCACTCAAAGTATAAAAGGACGTACAAGACCAATTGGAATGTCTTTATTGTGATGAATGTGAAATCATACTCAATAGAATTCCGAGAACGACTAGAACTTTCTAACATGTAGATCGTACGACAAACTACCCGCGATATTCCCAATATTCATCATGACCATCCTCGCACAGTACACGCTGTCTCGATCGGAAGCATGCTGGAATAGTTTGAAATGTCTTGGACTGCTCTAATTTCCTCCCGTTCAAATCTTTCCTACAGCATTACACAAATTCTGCTTCTATTTTGAAATTTTCAGCCCCCGCTGGGGGCGAGGACGGGTGGTCTGACCTCGAGCTTTTCTCTCCCTTGCATCTGATACCCTCGTTTGCATTGTCTGGGTCATGTCAAGGTAAGCGTAACTCATAGCATTTTTCGAGGTAAAATTATATACATAAAAGAAAATAATTTCAAAGATAGGAGGTTTGTCAAAGAGAGGAGATTTCCTACGTTTACCGCTGCTTGGTTAGGGCTGTAGCCTAGTCTACTTTCCGACAAGGAACGAACTTCATTTCAATGAATACTAAGAAACAAAGGCATCAGAAAAAAAAGTTAGCTTTAAGGTAATTATTCGCATAAAAAACAGGAGAAAAATAAGTCTTAAGTTAGGTTAAACCTGAAAACGTCTCGATGGTGGCCGCAGTGCGGCGTTGAGCTCCGATAAGCTTTCGAATGGAGAACCCATGAATAAAAAAAACAACATCCATTAGGGAGTAGTATTCTTAGAAAAGATTGGTTTGCTAGGTGTCTTCGTTTGGCTGTTTTCAGAGGCATAAGGAGTAAGCATTCGTGACATGCTGAAGCGATTAGACTTCAACAATATGTAGGTGCGAGCTCTGGTAAACACAAGAGCTAACAATCTTCGAAAAGCACAAGCAGTGAATTCATTTGGTGCTCTTATGCCACGCCATTGTGTGATACAAGGTTTTCGTGTATACTGAAGAGTGGTTCTCGAAAGAATGTGAAGATGCTAGCCACAGGACTGGATGAGAGCGCGCATGGGGGATGAGTGAAACTTGAGGAAAAAAGGAAATTGTGAAAATCTGAGTCGGTCGCTACCACCTCGGAGTAACACCGATAATATATAAAAGGATACTTCAGTCCTACTAGAAGTTGAATGAAGTAAAAACGAACCATCATGTACGGAATGACACCGAATAACCGAGTCAGTCTCATCATCTGCTCTGAAGGGCTGAGATCAGGTCGAGTAGCGACCACATACTCGGACAGCAGGGCTGAGTACTTTCTTCGTGCTCTGAGCACGATGCTGGAACCAACGTCCGTCAAGTTAATCACTGAAAAGGTACAAATTCTGCAACGATATGCATTCATAAAAGAAGTTTAAAACATTTTGTAGATTAGATCGTATCAAACTGGTCGAAGCAAACTACAGTACGCATCTCAAGGTATGTTTTAGAAAAATGAGTTTCTATGTAGACTGCATTTCTTCCAGGATGTAAATGATAGATCACTGGATCTGCTTTTTCTATTCGACATATGTGTCTTCTCAGAAACTATAGTACAGGTATCTCGGGAGATGAAAGTTGGGCCAAACTAGATGTTAATGAAAAACAGTGAGCAAAAGGGTTCTTGAAATCGGCTGACCTATGTCTGATCCTGATGGTCACGATAAAAGCATAAAGGTTTGGGACGTAATCACCCCCATCAGAGAGAAGCTCCCTCGCATTCGACCTCCATTCAGAATCGCAGTAGCGTATTTTATGAGTCTGTAGCCTATACAATGACTTGAGGTCAACTGCCGATGTACGTGTCAGCGCTTTTATCTTCCCAGACGAGTCTGGTACCAACTAACGACACAGAATGAATAGAAGCCCTGATATGCATGGGCAGATATCGATCCGGAACTCGAACCCGTGACCATGGGTGCGTGAGGTGCTCTAATTACCACTGCGCCACCTTCGTCCTAATAATCACGATAGCATGCTAAGTTCTTTTTGTACCTGAAAACACCTATAATATTTCAACAATTTCAATACCTTTGCTGCGGAACAAGGATTGGTGATGCTCTTCTGTTCATTGATAATCCTTTACCGACAGTGGCACCCATGGGTGCCTCTATGACTGGCGCATGGGACAAAGGGACCTTATGTTGTGTACGACCATAATTTTTCGTCTCTTTGCAGGCTTGAAACTTCTTCAATATTTCCACACCTATTAACGAACTTCCTAGGATCTATATTCAGCATGGTCCACAGGAATGTTTCAAGTAAGCTTATACATTATGAGCATACATATATAGTCAATGGGGAATTGGCGAAAAAAACTCAGGTTCCTTCGCAAGATTTGTGAACGTCTTGAGAGCGTTGTAGACGCCAGACTCCTCATTTTGATTATATGGCCGCCAAGTTGGTCTCAGCATTTGAGAAGGATAAATTAAACTTCAGAGAGTTAGGAGGTTACACGAATTCCTACTACGCACACTGTTTCCTAAATTTAATCTTACATTGCTTCTCAACTCAAACACTTCTCTAAGCCTTAATTTATCACCTATATCAGCTGCCGTCCCGTTAATCATCAATTTCTTCCAGCGGGCGCCAGTAACGTCCCCATTGGTCATTGTATCGAGCCGGAGTGGTCGAGTGAGTCGTACTTGCTTCAGAGACACGAAGCTCAGCATTCGTTGGCGGCATTCTGGTGTTCGTTTGACGTCCCGAGGGATCCAGTTAGTAATCGCTCTGGTCCAACGGTCATCAATATGTCGCGCAATGTGTCCGGCCCACCTGATCTCCGAGTTCTTGGCGAAATCAAAGGCATCCCTGGTATTCGTTCGATGACGGAGCTCGGAACTTGAGATTCCCTTTTGCACTTGCGTGTATAGGGAAATTCCGAGCATCGACTTTTCAGCAATCGGCAGCGGATGCATTTCGAACAAATCAGTATACATATTTTTGTACTACCTTACTGTCCTACTATGCGTAACAAACGTATGTATAAGTATGTGTGTCCGACAGGAAATTCATAACTCCTGTCTCCGCGCCGTGGACCTGAAGCATTAAAATTTTATAGGAATACTAGCGGAAATATGGGAACTGGGTCAGTGGGAGGTGTTTGAGTGGTAATTCATAACTCATGTACCGTGGACTTGGAGAGTTCAAAATCGGTAGGAGTAGGGAGGCATGGTGCGAACACTGACAGCAGGATGGGGTCACTGACAATAGAAGAAGCCTTGGAGAACACTTGAATCATAACGCCTTTGTTTTTTTT
>UZAF01016239.1:14702-35860 GCA_900617895.1 Haemonchus placei | reverse complement strand
CGACTTCGATCGAGGAGCGGGAAGCCCGGGTGATTCGGTAACATTATGCCCTAGCTGTTGAGTTTTGGGGCTCGACAGCGTCCTTCCTATTTCCTATCACCCTTGGGGGCCACTCGGTATTTCTACGGGGAAAACTCAAAGACCATTTCTATCGTGAACTGTGCCTTTAAATTAGATATCAAGCTCTTGTACCGGCAAGTTACATTAGTAATACAATGAGCGTTCTGTGAAGAAAGTTGGAGGTATTTGCAATGCTGATTTCTAACAACTTAATCACAAATCAGAACTTGATTAGTGAAATAAGGAGATGTTCTGTTCTATGATCAACTAGAGCATTGGGGATATGTGGGCTCTAACCGTTTGAGCGCAGCAAGGATATAATCCCTTCTAACCTGGGCAAGCGTTCTATCATGTTGGCCAGATGTAAATTCAGTCGTAAATATGAGACACCTGCTGAGATGTTTCGATAACATATTCTCGAGCAGATATATGAAAGCATATGAGCACTATGGCTATGTGAGCCTTTCTTCCCATATCTGGGAATGTCTCAATACAACATGGCAATAACATTTTTCGGTGTCGCTCTTCAAAGTGGAGTAAGATCTTTTTCCGATTTCCTTCAGCTGGCCCATCAAACAATCCAACGTTTATGTCTTTTCGATGTTGGGAGTGCGCTTTTCAGTTAGAATGCAAAACTGATGACAGGCTTCTGATGAGAGATCAAGAGGATCAGAAGGGCGTGTGGGAATCTTTCAGCCGAAGACAATCAGTTTCCACGGACTTTTTTGCTTACATTAGTCTCCAGCACTTAGTCTGTACTCAATAGAAGTACTGGGAGTTATAATCCATCGCTCAGAAAAAGTCGACAACTATCAATGCTTAGAAAAGAATGTTTTGATACCATAGCATATGGTTTCTCATCAAAAAAAGGCCGCGGACCACCCGACTGCAAATATTACTGAAGGACTGGAAAAAAGTGCTCAGTGTGCATGCTACTTGGAAGCGTAGAAGTGCTCTAATCTTAAAAAGAAAAAAGTGCGGAGTAAAAAGTATGGCTTAGAGAACAGTTTGATTACAATAATTTCATTCCGGTGAAACATCCTGCAAGCATAACGATAAGAAGATTCGAACAGCATTTCGCACGTACGCATAGAAGCTACCGTCACAGAGAGTTCATTTGGAGTACTATATTGTATGACAGTATGACAAAACAGCAGTTATATCACTTCTTCAACTCAGGATTAAAACTGTGGCACGTCTTGAACCAATGCTAAATAACAAAAATTTCAAAACAAATTGAAAATAAGGCCGCTTCTCAAGTCATGTAGATTACTCACAACGACTAGAACGAGGATTGCGATTTATACTATCAGTCAGATTTTCAATTTACATCACAATGTGATCTGTGATTGTTGAATTTACCATGAAATGTAGAATGAGCGGACGACGATTCAGAGTGCTCAAGAGTTGTCAAGGACTCTCTTAGCTTGTTATCTGTGTGGATGCATCACTTTGAAAATTTCATTTTCAACCTGAATCCTGAACATCTTCCTGATCAAATATCATGGCATGCTGGTACCGCGGCTACTTTTCATGTCGAAACCTACTTCCAGCGAAAATTGTAGCTGGAACTACTCGGAAGGAGTTAGTTCTGCTACTTTAACTTCACAGTTACCTTACTCAACTTGCAGGATTTTGTGGGCGATAAAGCTTCGTTCAGAAGTAATATTTAATCCGCTAACACACGGCTTTTACACGTCTTCACATATCTATTCCTGGTTTAAGTATCTAGTGAAGATTATGTTTGGAAAAGAAGAGGAAGGAGAATGTTGAGAAGCAAGTGGTCGGGCTAAAAAATTTCTCGACTTATGTTTCTGAAGGGAACAAATTCTTTTCCCACTATACCAAATGTGATATACAAATAACCTCGAGGTTTCTTGCACATCATGATGGATCAGACTTTCGCTGGTTTTAAGGAGTGACGTGCTTCGAATGAATTGCATCCCATAGAAAAGTTTTCCTGATTTTTTGAAGAGAAGCTGAACAAACTCACGTACTACAACAGTTAACGTTTTGTAAGGAAGAATGATAATTCAGTCCTAGCTATCTATAGGTCAGCTTGAGCTTCAATCGAGGCATATACATAGTTCTTTTTTTACAGGGAAGAAAATGATGCTACTCTTGCGGCAACCTATCAAAGTTGAATTCTCAGAAGTGAGAATTGGAATGTTTTATATTATCATAAGGAAAGTGGAGAGGTCTGAGTTTATCGCATGCCGGCTGACTTCGTTTTGGTTTCATTTCATGTTTGTCTGTTTGTTGTGGATCATCTTTATCCTTAACAGACTCATTGAATCACTAACCTTTTGAATGGCTTTCTCAATGGTAAGCCTCGCCTATTCACGGACTATTTTTCTTTTGGCATCCGTTGAGCGAAATCGACTAATCGACAACATCTCCAAAAAGCTTGAAAAATCTCGAAATCGAAAATCTTAAAAGAAGGGCTCGGGTTTTGGGAAAAAAGTTTTGTGACAATTGTTCCGGATGATCGCAGCATCTTCATCTCTGCCATTTAATTCTACAATTATTTAGTTAAATTTGAAAATTTTTGAGAGACAGGAGCGAATTGTCGGTTGTTGATGCTTGCGCATATATGAAGACGAGCCGTATAACATTTCAGAAGATTTTAGGGCGACTTTTAATGCAATTGTTAACAAAGAAAAGTCAGCTAATTTTTTTTCACCCGAACTAAACTTTCCATCATTTCTGTCGCGAAATCTGGGTCTCGCATGTGACAGACGCGGATACTCACCACTATACTACCGAGGATCCACTCTTGCTCATTCAAAATTCCCTTGCATTCATTGCTGTTCTTTATTGTTCCTTCCAATAAAAGGAACGTAAAAATGACAAAAATCCTCCCCGGCCAGGAAATCAGGTACAAGGTCGACATGGAATGTCTTTATTGCGATAAATATGTGAAATCAAACTCAATAATATTCCGAGAACAACTAGAACTTTCTAAGATGTAGATCGTATGACAAACTCCCCGCGATATTTCCAATATTCATCAAGACCATTCTCGCAGAGTACATGTTGTATCGATCGGAAGCATGCTGGAATAGTTCAAAATGTCTCAGACTGTCCTAGTTCTTTACCGTTCAAATCTTCCCTACAGCATTCCTCAAATTCTGCTTCTAGTCCGAAATTCTTAGCCCCTACGGCCGGTGGGGTCGAGGACGGGTGATCTGACCTCTTTTTTGAGGTAAAATTGTATACATGAAAGGGAATAGTCCAAAAACATTTGCCTTGTGTTGCTCAACAGCGCTTAAAGTCATCTTTGAACATGACTTTTCCTCTGCTAGACTTTCGAAACTTCACTTTTTCAGAAGGAGGAGATTTTCTACATTTACCGCTACTTGGTTGGGGCTGTAGACTTGTCTGTACTTTCTGAAAAGGAATAAAGTTTGTTTTAATGAATAATAGGAAAGAAAAACATGAAAAAGTTTTCATTAGGGTAATTATTCGCATGAAAAACGAGAGAAAACAAGTCTTATTCTAGGTTCAACCTCAAAACGGCTTGATGGTGGCGGCAGCGCGGCGCTGAGCTCCGATAAGCTTACGGATGGAGAGCTCATGATTTAAAAAAAATAACAACGAAAATAGAGAGTAGTGTTCTTAGAAGAGATTTATTTGCTAGGCGTTTTGGTCCATTGAAACTTCAGTCATATCATGAAACCGGTGGAGAAATTCGATGATTGGCTGGCTTTAGAGGCGTAAGGAATATGCATTTGTGACACGCGTTAGCGGTACAGATGCGTACGTGCAAAGACTTGAGGAGTTCAACAGCTCACATAGTATAACGATTACAATATATTTTACCAGTTGAGCACAGGTAAATATAAGAGCTGATCAGTCTTCGAACAGCACAAGCAATGACTTTATTTGGTCCTTTTTTGGGACGTGATTGTGTGATAAAAGGTCTTCATGCAAAGTGGTTCCCAAAAGAATGTGAATATGCTAGCCACAATACCAGACGAGAGCGCTTTAGGAGGACGAGTGAAACTTGAAAAAAAGGAAAATGTGAAAGTCCGAGTCGGCTGCTACCACTTCGGAGTAACACACAATATACAGGGTGTCCCAAAATTATTTGCGCCGATTTATAGCAATATATTTGAAACTTCTCAACTGCGAAAGACGATGGAATTTTTATGCACGCTAGCTAACACTATGGGCTACAACATGCTAAAGTCGCATTTCAAAATATCCCCCGTGAGCGCGAATAGAAGTCAAAGTTTGCCTCCGACTTGATCGCATGTGGCACGCAGGTATCCTTCTCCATTTCTTCCCAGCCGTCCTCCAACTTTTGCATCCTAGGATTCCAAACTGCAAACTCGACAGGTCCTCTTCTAATCAGGGACCATTCGTGGGGTTCAAGTGAGTCAAGTTCTGGAAAATAGGATGACCATTCCTCTTCACCAATGAAGTCGGGCAGCTGTCGTCGGCACCACTCGCGGGCAAACTTGGCTCTGTGGGCTAGAGTAGCGTCCTGCTGGAAGGACTATGAGATGTTTCAGAAAACGTAGTCGGATCAATGTTTTATTTACTTCCAATAGTACGCCGTTTGAGTACTGGTTTTGGCCAATTTTCACGCCTGCACCGAAGAAACCACGAGCGGCTTACCCTTGTCAGTTATTTCCTCGAAAAACATCATTTTACTATTCTGATAACAACGTTATTGTGAGATATTACACGTTAGACGTTTCTCTTCAGAACGTGAACGTTTTGGTTGTTGAGGAATGGCTTTATCGTGAAAAATTTTTTGACAAGAAAAAACGACGAAGGGTAGCGTGTCACCAATTTCGACTTTCTGCATTTTTGGCCCTGCAGTATCTGTTGAGATCGGAATTGGAGCGAAATTTCTGCATACGATAGGAACGGCAGTGAAGCTCCTGCATGACATTCTTCCATCGCGATAACTCCTGTAAGCCGTGCCCGTTGACTTCTTTTTGATGGGTCACCCAGGATCCCGACCGATTGGCATACGGACCATTTTAATAGTCCTATCTTCAGAAACATTCTACCTTTTTATCTTTCCTGGTTTGTCTCTGATTCAATCTTCTTTTCTATATCGTTTAATAGCCTCCTATACGGTTATTAGAAAAATCCCAAAGAATTTCATAACGCCCTTTCACTTCTCGCGCGTCAATGATTACAAGTGGCATTGAATGAGCCTCCTCCATCTGAAAGATAATGGGAGTTCCACATCAGCAACCATGCATATTGCAAGGAAACCTCCTTGTGCAACTAATTAATGACAGGTAATGTGAATTTGATGAATTATTTCTACCTTAAAAATTACTGAACTTTGGCGCAAATAATTTTGGGACACCCTGTACAATATATAAAAGGACCACTTGGGCTACGCACGCTAATGCGTGCACCACATGCCCACTACCGCTTACCTACGACTTGTTAGAGGATCAATATGAACAGTATCGGTTAGCTTCCCATTTCATAACGTTTCCTCACCGCGCTTACTTGACATTCACACTCTTCGTCGTGCCTACGTGACTTTAGGAAGGACGCACAAACGGGCATACAAACAGACACACAAAATTACCGCTTCATATATGGAGACAGACGGCTCACACCGGGTTTCCCTCCTTCGTACGAAAGAGTTGTGATAAATGGCAAACAGCACACTCCTTCTTCGGAACGAATAGTATTTTTCGGAGCACGAAGTTTGATAGAGGAACAATGGGGCGTGCAAATGATATTTGAAATGTACGGATGCCTACGCCTCTGATTAGAATCTGTCTGTCTCGATCTGTCGCTGTTGATGTTAAAAATAATGACCCATTGGAAAGTTACTTGGTAGACCTTCAAAGCCTTGAATGGTACTCATGAATGTTGTCGATTTATAATAATATCGTTATCGAATTTTTTATGAATGTAGCTTCTTTTCCCTTCGGATACATCATTAGATGAGAATTCAAGATTGTTAGAGGACGGATAAGTTTTGCCATGGATGATATCAAAACGGAGAGAAACCGTGATCCTCCATTGAATCGCAAGTTCGCTGGGTAGCGGTCGTAAGCAAGAAGCGAACTAAATTTTACAATAGGTCCCTATCTATGCACTTACCCTTCTTGTCGAATGAAACATATCAAAGAAACAAAGCTAAATCGTAAATAACAAAGACGCTGGGGTTCAATCGGTGGTTGGATCTTGTTCTCTAAGGCCTCTTCTATCGTCAATGTTCCCATCCTACCCCTACTCCTGCTGAATTTGCTCTCCAAGTCCATATGGTCACCTCCTACTACCGACCATAAGTGTTCGCACACTGCCGCCCTGTCTTACTACCAAGTTTGAGCGCCCTAGAGCCAATTCGTGCACACCCTGCCTTCTATGGGCGCGGTCCGATCCTTTCACTTCCCATGAGCGCTCCCATTCTGTCGACAATTTTGGCGCAAACCCCGCCCCATGTGGCCCGTGGTCGTACTGAGATCTTTTATTCCGTTGGAACACAAACATTCTTGCGATTGGTCACTGGACCGATGAACGAAGAGAAGAACGATGACAAAAAGTTGGTCGAGAAAGTGAAGAGAATGAGGCACCTAGAGTTTATATAGGTAACATGTTTTGTAGTACAATACTATAAACATTGTGATACCATATCAGAACTCATCGGAGTGAACAAGGAAGGTTGAGTTTCTGTTCGATACAGAAAGCCCGATCCTGCCACACAACATTAGTGTTCCCACTCAGCCTCAGGTAATCTTACCAAATTTGAACTTTCTAGGTCCACTGAGATAGGAGTTATCATGCCACCCATCTTAGTGTTCCCACCCTACCTCGGGTACTTTCTAATAAAATTGAACTTTCTAGGTTAACAGGGATAGGAGTTACGATTTTCCTCTGAAACATTTCACACAAACCCCGTCCCCTGGGGGCGGGGTCCGGCCCTACCACTCACCATATGTGTTCCTGCCGCCTCTGCACCTACCATATTTGAACGTCCTAGGTCCACGGGGACGGGAGTTATAAATTTCTGTACAAAGAGACAGACGGACGGACGGACGGACAGACAGACGCGAGCGCTTTATATGAAGTAAGGAAGTTTTGCCCACGACATTACCTAATCCTTTGCATGCCCCACCTTTGAAGGAGGAGCTTTGCTGAGCTCAAATGTGTTCTTCTGATCTCACCCTATACCTTACCCATCCCAATATTGATCCGACTTATGTATGTGCTCCCTAAGCTAATATCGGATTTCTGTACAGTTGAACGAACAAACAAACAACTGGACGCAAGCGCTTCACATATGATGACCTGTCGTATAGATTTCGGCTAAGCTTCAAATTTGGAGTCTTCATCTAGCTACTGAAGTATTATGAAGTGGATAGTTCTTTGGAGTGCGCATCTGCGAGCGAAATTCAAATTTAAAGTTGGAAATATCGATTGGATTGGATTTCTATGGATTTCTGTTCATGTTTCTATGGAAAATTACGCGTCTAGTGCGTCAAATGCCGAGTATATTTTCGGTAAAATCCTTCGTGAGCAGAGTTTTTTGCTCAAGCCCTTTCCTCCCCATTTGACTGCGAACGGATGGATGAATCGTCCATAGTATAGGGATGTAGCCCGACGCTAAATAGTCAGAAGAACGTTTGTTGTATAAGAATTAAGTGATATCCCGCAAATTGAACGATCTGATTGATGCCCCTTTGTGGGTATTGATCTCTTGACACTAATAGGTGATAGTGGAATTGTTTCCATTCTAATCTCCTCTAGTTCCCATGGGTTTGATTTTCCTGCGTCGTGGGAGGTGAGTTGTGATTTTCAGTCTATGACGTCATAAATTGACTGAGAGTTGATTATTGGATCGATATAAACAGCAACGATTGATTCCCTATTTTATGTTGCTTCCTAGACAAGCTTCACGTGAATCCACATCGTGCTTACGTGACTTTTGGAAGGACGCACAAACGGGCATACAAACAGACACACAAAGTAAACCCTTTATATGTATTGAGGATAACTTCGAAGATGCATCAGTCTTACTAGAAGATGACCGAAGAAAAAACGAACCATCATGTACGGAATGATACCGAATAACCGCGTTAGCCTCATCATCTGCTCTGAAGGACCGAGATCAGGTTGAGTTGCTACCACATACTCGGACAAAAGAGCTGAATACTTTCTTCGTGCTCTGAGCACTATGCTGGAACCAACGTCGGTCAAGTTCACCACTGGAAATATAAAATTCCTGCATTAAAGGGCATCCATAAAGAAAAGAAAGTAAAACATTCTGCACATCAGTACGGATCAACCTGGCTCAAGCAAATACGTACGGAGGTTGCCTTTTATATTTCGGCATTGAGCAACCCTAGTGTTGCAATCTGGCACCTGAAAGCTCTGTCGTAGAGCTTGACATTTTCGAGGTTATACTTACTCACCTCCACTTAGGCCAAACCCTCCTTCCCCCTTTACCTTCCCCTCCCCCTTTAGCGATGAAGCTTCATCAAGGACCAGTGCTTATCGATGGTATGGTGAATTCAACCGAGGTTGTAGTTCACTCCAAGGCGAATTTCGTGGAGGTCTCCAAAGTCGGTTGTTGTTCTATGCTGTGCGCAAACTAATATTGCAAGATCGTCATGTGACCTATCGTGAGATTGGGACAACCTTAGACATTGAAGGGACGAGCATACTTCCAGTTTGGCACACCAATGTCTCAAAAAAAGGCTCGTGTCGATTAGTCAAAAAAAGGCTCTAAAAATTCGATCGCGGTGCATCGAAACACGTCTATGGCAATCGAGACAGGTGATGGATCATGGTTTTACACGTATGAGACAGAAAGTAAACAGCAGTCGACCGCATGGCTATTTCAAGGTGAGCCAAATCCAGCAGAAGCAATCCGTGCACAAAGCACTTTCATGCAAGTAGTCGCATTTTTCTTTGGAAAAACTGGACATATCGCAACCGTACTATTAGAACAACGCAGAACAGCCAATTCTGAGTGGTATACAGCCATTTGTTTGCCAGTTTTCTCCCAAAAAATAAAGAAAATCAACTGCCGGAAACGGATCACTTTTCACCGTGTTAATGCGAGCTCCCACATATCGGCATTCAACTCAAACAACTGCATTTTTGAGCACTCAAAACAACGATTTGATGAGTCATTAGCCATATAACCCCCACGTGACTTCTTCTTATCCCATACGTAAAAAATAAAATGAGAGGTCAACGTTTTTCGACACCTGAAGAAGCCGTGGATGCGCTCAGAATGCATATTTTAGAGTTACCTCAATAAGAAAGGGCAAAAGTGCTTCTACAATTGGTTCGAACGCATGCAAAAGTGTATAGATCTTAATGCGGAAAATTTTAAAAGACAGTCAAGCGATTTTCAATGTTTAATATTTATTTTGTTCTCTTGTCCCGAAATATAAAGGGGAACCTACGTATCACAAGGTAGGTCCTAGGAATATGAGTTTTTGTGTAGACTTCATTTCTCGCATGGTATATAGATAACTGAATCTGTCTTTTCTCTTCGACAGATCTTCTCAGAAACCTCAGTTCAGGTATCTCGGGGACATGAAAGTTGGGCCAAATTAATGGTAGTGAAAAACAGTGAGCAAAAGGGTTCTTGAAATCGGCTGACTTAGTACATCTCGTCTGACGCGGTCAGTGCGATCTTAATAATCACAATAAAAAAATGAAGTTTTGAGACATTAATCGATCCTTTCGAAGGTATGCGCACGCTCATTCGACTTCCATTCGGAATCGTGGTGGCGTATTGAATGCGTCTGGGGTGTGGTGCGATTCACGCGCCAATATAATGAGGTCATCGAACAAAACACGCTAAAACATCATGCCTGCCATCATAATGAAAGAAATAAGAACTTATAAGTAGAATAAGTAAAAAAATAACCAACTGTGCCCGTTTACAGAAGGATTGCGTTTTCTAGGATCAAAAAATTTGAAGTTATTCTTATTTTGAACGTTTGACAAGTAAATTGACGAACTATGGTGTGAATTCCTAATCTCGAAGGGGCTTCATGGCCATAGTAAAGATATTTCTCTAATTCATGGTGAAGCCGTGGACTACTGCAAATTTATTTGGTCCATCTCAACAGAAAGGTACTGAAACAATGCTGCGTGCGCGAAGAGCTCTAATGGGGTCACGCGTGAATCGCGCGCCCCCCATGCGTCTGTAGCCTACACATGCCGTGACTTGAGGTGACCAGCCAATGTACGTGTCAGCACTTTATTCTCCCACGCGAGTCAGGACCAATTAACGACCCGGATGAATGAAGTCTTAGCTGGCTGGGGCAGATGTCGATACAGACTCGAGCCAGTGACCATGCATGTGTGAAGTGCGCCACTTGCCACTGCACCACCTCCGCCCTCCGACCGCACGCTCAGTAACTATAATGTGTTTATAACTTCAATATATTTGCTACGGAGCAAGGATTGATGTGGAGGTTAATAGCGAACAGAAGGGCAGGGCAGTGGCACCCACCGATGGGTGCCGTTATGACTAGCGCACAGGACAATGAAGTCCAATGTTGTGTACCACCAAAATATTTGTTTCTCTTAGGTTTGAAACTCCATAAATATTTCCACACTTATTAACAAGCTCCATAGTTCTAATATTCAGCATGGTCTACAACACTTCATGTTCTAAATAAGCTTATTCATTATGAACATATATAGTCAATGGGAAACTAATGAAGGAAACTCGGGTTCCTCCGCATGATCCGTGTTCGTCCTGGAAGCATTGTAGACACCAGAGCCCCTCATTTCGATTATATGACCACTAAGTTGATCTCAGTATTCCAGCGGCGAAAGACAAATTTTACAAGGTTACACGAACTCTTACTACGCAAGTTATTTCCTAAACTCAATCCTACATTGCTTTAAAACCCGAACACTTTTCTAAGCCTAAATTATAATACTTGTGTCACCTGTCGTTCCTTTGGCCATCGATTTGTTCAGGCCAGTGACGTCCCTGTCACAAGCCGGAGTGTTCTAATGAATAGTAGCACAGGGACATGGAGTACCAGCATTGCTTTCGTTCGGAGCTTCCTTGAAGTAGTCTGACCATCTCATTGGCAGCCTTCCTGGTGTTCGCTTGACGTCTCGAGGGATCCAGTCAGAAGCCGTGACAAAGGTTATCACGACATCGCACAAGGTGTCCGGCACACCTAATAATCGATTTTTCGGCGTAATCGAAGGAATCCCTGATCTTCGTTCTATGACGGAACTCGGAGCTGGGGTTTCTCTCTTGCACTTACGTGAATAGGGGAGTTCCGACATCTCCTTTCCAAGGCGAGCTAAGTCACGTTAATAGCGTGCTGATCCTGTTTTCGTAAAATTCAAGTCTCCGAGGCGTACGTCAAAGCAGGAAGGACAGCGTTGTCGCAAGAGCGAGCGCGGAGCCGGATGTTCTTTATCTTCTTCACTGCTGTTTAGATATTCCTGAGTGCTGCCCACGCGGTGCGTTTCATTCTATTCAGCTCCGGAGCCAGGTCGTTGACTCGCCATGTTGACTTCCCGACCTAGATATACATTGCTAGAGTATTCGGAAATATTCGTCCCGTTTAGCGTGAAGGGAGCGTCAGGTACCAATCCGCTCCTCACGAACATCGTTTTCGTCAAGTTCACTCTCAAGCCGATCTTTTCACAGCACTGTCAAACTCGGCCAGCATTCGTTCCGCCTGCTCAATGTCCGGTGTTATGAACACGATCTCGTCTGCAAAGCGGAGGTGATGTAGGTAACGACCGTCTACCTTCACTCCTAAGTCTTCCTATTCCAAATAACGCATGCTATTCTCGAGAGCTGAGCAGAAAAGTTTATGCTTAATGATATCGCCCTGCCGAACCCCTCTCTTCACGTTGACAATGATTTTCCTCTAGATTGACTCTGAATATTATGAATATTTAACACTACTAGCCAACAATCTGGAAGTCTTCTCGATTCATAGATTGTAGGTTAACAGTGATAAATATCCTCAACACACCCATGCTACACATATCGAAATTTCGGAACCTATATACGCATTTGCTTACATCATATGCTAGTCCAGTCACATCCCAAAATATCCACGATGAGCGTGGACACAGGCCAAAAGTTTGCTCTCGAACACCACGCACGTTGCACGCAGCTATTGTCCATTTCTTTCCAGCCTTTTCTGAGTCTTGTTGTCTAGGACTCCGAACCCGACAGGTTCTCTTCTAATCAATTACCATACGGAGGAGTCAAGTGAATAAGATCTGGAAGTTGGGATGGTCATTCCTCTTTGTTAATGAAGTCGGACAACTAGCGTCAGTCCCACTCTCGAGCAAGCTTTGCGGGCTGAAACACCGTCCTGCTGAGGGGACTACGAGCTGTTCCAAGAAGAAGAGTAGGATCAGTGTTCCATTACGTCTATTAGTATGCTCTTTGAGCACGGTCTTTGTCAATTTTCCGGGAAGTACCAACGGAACCATAAACTTCTAGCCACTGACTTCCTCAAAAAAAAACATCATTTTACTGTTCCTGTAGCAATCTTTTTGTGAGAGTTTGTACGCTAGTTATTTCTATACGGAACACGACCGTTATTTTTTGAGGAATGGTTTTGCGTGAAAATTTCTGATGCAGGGATACGTATCTCAACTCAAGCGAGTCAACAATCTTCTGCATTTTCTCGCACCACACTGTCTGTTGAGATCGGAAATGAAGTGGAATTTTCGCATTAGATAGGAATGGCGATGAAGCTCCTGCATGACGTTGCCCCATCGCGATAAATCCGATAAGCCGTGCCCGTTGAGTTATTTTGATAGGTCACCCAGGATCAATATGACTGGCAGACGGACCCTTTTAAAATTCCTATCTTCAGAAACATTGGCCTTTCTACCTCTTCCTGGTTTGTCTCTAACTCAATCTTCTTTTCTATACCGTCTAATATCCTTTCATACGGTTATTATAGGAATAACAGGGATTTATAGTGCTCTCCTCCTCTGGCATGCCAACGCTTGAAGGATTTGTGAACTGTGCTCAAAGCCGTAGAATTAGAATTAGATGACCCTCAACAGAGCGTAGAGAGAACTGTGGCATCGAACAGATTAGTTCCGGGTGAGATGGAGGGTGACCTCTCTCAGAGGTCCGAGGGCTGCTTAAGCTGTTTTCTGCCGTCTCACGTGTTGTTTCCTCATCTCGTTATCCATATTCAAGGAACGCCCGAGCTATACGTAGGACAAGGTCTCCTTGACAGGTGTACCATCGATCTTCATTGGACCTTCGTCAGCCCAAGCATTCTTAATGAACTGTGTCTTTGCTTGATGAACCGCAGCCAAGCTTCGCTCCTGGTTTATTAGGCTCGGCAGGCATAATCTCAGCTCTCGCAATGCTGCTTAAAAAAAAAGAACTATGTCGTCCGCAAAGTGAAGATCCAAGAGGAACCATCCACACGAATGCCACATTCGTCCCAGTCTGGCGAATTCATAACCCACTGAGGCGCAGCTCTGAGCAGCATCGGCAGAATAGAGTTGCCTCGCCTCACACCCTTTCCTATGGGAATGGGAAAAGGTCGTTGGAACAGCTTTGCCGTCGTGCTGCAGCGATTACCACCATCAGCTAGTGTTCTCATGTAGGGAGGGTCAACTACTTGATTGAAAAGAGGTGACAAGCCCACCCCGTCGCCATACCTTTAAACGCCGGAGAAGGCTGGATCTAGTGTGCGGGGTACTAAGGCTGTTTTATAGCTGTTTCAGTCCCCTAATCCAGGACGCGATGACTTAGACGTAACGTACACGGGCTTGCTCCGCACAACTTATCACGTGAAGAACGGATTCAACCGCGACCTCTGATGGACGGAAAAGGGGGACTCAAGCAAGAGGGCGCCATCCCTCCAGCTCCTCGCACACTTACTTCCTCAAAAAACATCATGTTACTGTTTTTGTAGAATCTCTTGAGGAACTATTTTGCGTAAAGATTTCTGAGGTGGAAAAATATAACAATGAACACAGTTTGAATATAAATGTAATATTATATATCCCGGCTAACGCCGGGCTTCCCTCCTCCTTATAACAAAGTTGTAATAATCGCCAAAGAGGCTCCTCATTTGGCACGAATAAATACTTCTCGGGACACGAATTCAGACAGAGTAGTAATAGGACATGCAGGTGGTTTTCACAATTCTCCTCGTTTACACAAAATCGTATCGTTTAACAAAATCGTTCAAATTTCAAACATTGCTGCTGAAAAACGCACCGCAACTTCGTTTTCTCTGTGAAGATAATTTCATTCGTCCTTCACTGATCAGGGAAGAACGAGCACTGCGGCGTGCTCATGGAGTTTTCCCATCACAACGCTCTACTCGATACTCCCCTTCTGCACCCTTACAAATCACAGTTTAATAATGAGTCACATCGTAGTTCAGTCAATAACACTGTATCACTTGATAAATCGTCGAACCATTGTATGTCTTCACCTATTAGTTATACTACTTCGGTTCGACAGTCGGAAAACGCTCATAATCTACTCGGAGAAAAGTTAATGAGCGACTGGGCACTCACATTTTACTCTCACGGATGTTCGTTCAGTTTTAAAGAGTGCAGAAGTTCTTGAATTAAATGTTACTAAGAATTCTCCTTTTATTGTTGCATTAACTGGAACTTGGTTGAAAACATCCAGTCGTATTGCTTCACACTCGGTGGTATATGCAGTTTTTACGATATTATTCAAAGCGGTAGAATTCGCAAAAAAGTGGAGTAGTTGCTCTACTTATAAATGAAGAGCCTGGGAACTATATATAAGTATAATTATACATTCCTCAAATCCCTCAACAAATACAGAGCTGCAAAGGTAAAGAAAATGTTGGAGTCTAAGATGCCGTCGGCTTTCTGTAAATTTCCAAACCAAGGTTAAGGATCAATCTCGTATCATACCCTCAGTCCTCAATGCAGGAGTGGCGTTCACTGATCATGAAAAAGTTGAAGTACTTGCTGAACATTTCGCCAGTATGTATTCTAGGATAAATAGAATCCCAACTATGGAAATTTCAATCTATCTCACAACATTCCTGAAGTTGTTTTTATGTTCGAAGTGAAAGGCGAGGCTTATGCATATGATTGAAGATTTACGCTGAAGTTAACCGTGAAAATGGTATGACAAAAATCGTCTCAGTGATTGATGCTTTGTATAAATGGTCCACAGATAGGAAACTCCCACTTTGCCTGGAAAAATCCGAGGCATTACACCTTGGTTCCAACAATGGCCATTTCCAACTTGAATGGACGTGACCTTATTGTAGTATCTTCCACCATGGATCTGAGAATCGATATTAACGGAAAACTTGACTTCTTTAAACATCATAAAAAAATCTCTACTGCAGCCCAAGAAAAGTTTATGATATATTTAGCGCACTAGAGACCTCCTTGCTGCTCATAAAACTTATGTCGGACCTATTTTGGGGTACGGCCCGACAGTCTTCAATCCCTCGAAACACCGTAATATAAATCAGTTGGAAGCAGTTCAAAACATTTTTACACGCAAATTGATTCTTCGCTGCCATAATTAACCTTAGACAGATGTGCCGGACTCTGCATCTCCTGACCGTCTTCTAGGTTCGAAGTCGCTACTATTCAGGAGGAGAATGAGCGATGTGATAATGGTCAACAAAGTAGTTCGTGGCCAAGTAAATATTCGATGTATTGATTCATTTCCTATGGTACCTTCAATTATTAGAAAAAGCCAAAGTGAGATAAAGTTCGAAGCAGCTCGTTTAAATCTTAGGTAAAGATTCCTTGGAAATCGCGTTGGATCAGGATACAATCACTTAACTAAGCATGACTCCCTCCCTTAATCGATGAGTGTCCTCAAAGCCAATAAAGCTATAGCGAATTGTATTCCTTATTTATATTATGCTGTATGTATCCTGTTGTGATTCTGTTTCTGTTGCCGTCTGACAACCAAACATGCTTGACATATAACAAATAAATAAATATATAAAATGTGCTGATGCTTATGCACATGACTAAAAATCTCGATGCGATATAAAAAAAATAATGACCCGATAAGGAAATGAGAATGAGTGAAGTTCCAACTTGTAATCAACCAAAGCCTTGACAATACTCACAAATGTTGTCGAGTCATAAAAACACCATTATCGAATGTCATCATCAGAACCTTCTTTTTTCTGTTGATATCCTTCTAAATTCATATGAAACGCTATGTTTGTCTGTTGGTTTGTCGGTGTGTGTCGGTGCTTATGTTTGACCAGAATTTCCTAATTCCTGTTCTCGTAGACCTAGAGTACTGAAAATTAATAGAAGTACAGGCTGCAGGATGGTAAGTAGCAGGACCAGACTTCGACCATAGCAAGCGGAGCGCGCGCAATAGAATTTCCCGACCGCAAACTTGTTAACTTGGACCTGAAGCATTGAATTTGGTAGCAGTACAGGCAGCAAGACGGAGCACTGATTATGTGCGATAGAGTGATGACAATTGGCAAGAGCTGATAAAGCGCCTTAATAGGCGAGAGTCACAGAACCCGTTACACCCTTCGTGTTAACGGTGAAGTCTCAGCACTTCAGTAAGGGATGTGGATCAAGAAGGGATCGTAGAAATTCAGTGATAAGGATTGATAATAACTGTCAGGGAATGATAACCAACCATAGAAGGCGAGACCCAGTGGATCCACAACGTATTTCATATTAAAAGTAGATGGAGCCTTTAGTAGGCGGTGTGGGATGTGAAGGGACCGAAGGTGACTGGTGACAAAGGCTTATGACAAGCGGCAAGGGCTGACGAAGAGCCTAGAAGGCTAGACCCATTAGCTTTGTAATCCCTTCGTGTTCACAGCGGAACCTTGGCACTATAATAGGTGATGTAGGATATGCCGTGGGTACTCTGTGACAGGAGCTGATCACAACTGAAAAGAACTGATAGGTGGCTTTGAGAGCAAGAGCCACTCACCGATTGAATTTTAATGACTTTAATAGCTCACAAACAAGTGTTGACTCTTTGACATGTTTCATTCAACAGACGGGATGTTAGAGTAGGATGACAAAAGCGAGTTGTAAGTCAGTGATGGGGGATTTGTAAAAGAAGGAAGGAAGCAAGATTACTAGCAGTCGGATAAGCCTTGCCAAGAAGTAATGAACCGATTTCCATTTCCCTATAATTTAGTAACCTTAATCGATCCCTATCACTGCACTTACCCTTCTTGTCGAATTGAACCCTCCAAGAGATCAAGACCTGCTGTAAAACAAACAAAGGTGTTAGGAATCAAATGTTCCCTAAGATCTCTCCTTTCGTCAGTGTTCCCATACTGTCGTCAGTGTTCGCTCTATGTCTCCTCTACTCCTACCAATTTTGAACCCTATAAGTCCACTGGAACAGGCGTTATGAAATTCCACTCAGACCCCGCCCTCTGACCCACTGTTGGAGGGGTCCGGTCCTGCCACCCACCGTGAGGGTTCCCATTCTGCCGCCTGTACTCCAACCAAACTTTAACACTCTAGTTCCATGAAGATGGAAGGTATGACTTTTCGCTCGAACAATTATTTCGCACAAATACCGCCCCTTGTAAGCGGAATCCGGTCCTGCCGCCAGCCATAAGTGTTCCCATCCTGCGCCTGTATTCCTTCCAAGTTTGATCGCTTTGGGTTCAGAGGACAGAAGTTATGGCTTCCCGGTCAAACACACACTCACGCACACCAACAGACACATATTTACAGTAGCGCTCGGAAGTATCCGGACGAAGGTGTGCTTCTTCACTCGTACTTTCCAGTCATAACTTCTTTGCTTCTCGACCTAATCAAGCGAAATTTGAATATGTGTAGTATTGGTGTAGTGTGAATATTTATCACTATTAAGCTGCACTTTGATTAGTTCCAAATATCCCAAAGAGCTTGAAATCAAAACCAACTAAAAATAGGGGCACCGGTGCCTATAGTTTTCCATTCCTTTTTGCCATGTTTAAAGTGCACGAGCGCTAATGCGGAACACAGAGGAGGAGAAAAACGTACATAAGGTTCGAATAACTGCAGAAGTCACAAACTTGCATTCAGCGTAGTCTACAAACGCCTTCCATTTGTTATGTGGACATTGCTGCTTTATAGTCAAATAGTGTGGATAGAGTGAAATATGCTTCAGTTGAACATGTCAAAATTCCATGCGATTTGCTCCACTGGGAAAAAGTTACGGCAAGTTAAAGTTGGCCCCAATACTTTCGAGCGCTACTGTATATATATATGTATATATATTATATATATACATATATATTATATATACATATATATACATTGTTAGATACATATATATATATATGAATCTAACAATGCCTTGCCATACCAACAAATCCACATTCGTTTGCCTTTTGAATTAAATCATTACCTCCAGAGAAAATCACAATAGTTTTCAACAGTGCATATTCCTCTGCAGTGATTTGAATTTCCTGGAAAGCTGTGGCGACATTGGTGTAAAGGTATTCCACTAGATCTTGGAGGAACTCGTTGAACCTGGATGGATGTGAGTTAGGGAAAGAATTCAATGAAATGGTAAGGGGATAATAAATCATCAAAATGGGCTCACTCAGGATCCTCTCTCTTTTGAGATAGTGAGTATCTGAACCCGTGTGGGAAAAAAATTCCTTTATAGTTGTTCAGATATGCATTATAAACCATCATCAGTAAAAAAACGCCACAATAATTTGCACTGCAGACAGAAAGCTGAAAGGAGCATCCATCATTTCATCTTTTTACAAATTTTAGAGCTCCCTAAAGTTACCAAAATGAACCACTACAATTTTTTTTCCGGAAGACGAAAGTATTTATTACTCGATCTTTCATTTCCAGGAGGTACAGCTCTGGGCTAACAGCAACGAAATCGGCAAAATGGGTGATAGAACGGCAATACCCTTGCTTGAGTGCGTCCAGAATGTTGTTTCGCTCGAAAAATGGGTCCTCATTCCATCCAATCTAAAAAGGAAACATTTTACGTTCTACTTCACTTCATATTTATAGTTTCTGGGCGTTCTAACCGGTGTTCTTTCGCAGCAAATATGCGGTCTCTCGAGCACTTCTAAAAGTGACATGTTCAGCGAATACTCAAACGGTCCCCGAGAGGAGTCGCTATTGTCGCACAACCTAAAATAGCGTAGTTGATAAGAGAAGGATTTACGAGAAGCTAGTCACTTCTTCTCTGTTGTTTTACTAAATATGGGGCAAGTTTGAAGGGCGATGAAAGAGGAAAAATTCCCAAAAAGTTGCAAATGTAAAGAATGAATTTAGAAATGGAAATGAGGAGACCCACTTTTGATGAGACAATTTTTTTTTGCGTAGAGCGGTGCCTTCTATATGAATTCTCAGCTCGACCTCATCATAACATATACGCCAGAAAAAAGTTTTCAGCAATCTACATCTTCTAGATTTCTCAATCACTGAAAACTAGTCTGATGTGTTCGCAAGAAGCACTGAGCAATGTGGTGCGAAATGTAAAATAAAGGTTTGGGTGATTTGCATTCATTCAATCCAGCTTCGGGAAGGGTCATTTCACTCCGGTTCCATTCAGAATTGTAGTTGCATAATACTCAGTGGGCTTAGGCAAGGACTTGTGCAAACCAGCCATGTAAAAGCCAGAGTTCTTACCCTTTCGGACGAATTTAGCTCCCAAAGCTGAAGGGATGGATGGGATGGAAAGGATGATTGACCTGAATAAAGATTTGGGATTCGACGCCGGAAAGTGCGTATGTTTGCACGACTTGCCACTACATCACCCTCTCCATTAAGTCAAAATAACCGGAAATACATCTCATTTCCTTAGAAACCGTGTTCATATCACGTAAGCCATCCAATTAAAAAGTGGAATCAAACATGAATCGAACCTCATATATTGGTCTGAATACATCTTTTTAGAATGAAATTTCTCTCACCACAGTTCGAAAAAGTTTTGAACTAAAAGTATAGCGTCGTTACAACATATCACGGTAATCATGGGAGAAATACTTTCTTATCTTCCAATGTGAAGTTCAAAATACGTTACACTGATCTGAGAAGGAAATTTTGGGCTTGGTCTAACAATACTTCATTATTGCATTGTTCTGTGTGGCATCGAAGCCTCATGCTGCTTGCAAAGCTTCCCATCCTCATTCTCTTCTCTGTCCGATCTGACAAATCCAAGATGGAAGATGTGGGAAATGGATCTTGGGCCTGGAAATTCGCCGAGCATTTAACCTTTCTACCTCTTTGAGTTGTGTCGTGCGGATGCATAGCACGATTCTATCCGTAGCTCTACGGAGTGGTAGTCGAACACCGAAAAATCTGAAATGCTCACCCTAGTTCTTCAAACGATAACGCAATAAACGCAAACTCGAGTCTTTTCCGCCTTTCCTTCATGCCTAGGTCAGTTTTTTATTGTTCAATAAAGAATGATATATAATTTGACTCAGCTCGTCGAGCTCGACTAGTTGGTTAATATGAATTTGAAAAACTCGGGCCATCAATGTTTTTGGAAGCACATCATCAGCAACGATGCGCGTGGCATTCGAGCGATCAGGTAATGGCCTACTATACCCTAGCTCTTGAGTTTTTGGACCAGACAGCGTCCTTTCTGTTACCCTTGGGGCAACTGGGAAGTCCTGAGGAAAAATTTAAGAAACCATTTTTATCGTGAACAGTGACTATAAACTGAAGTGGCTTTTCGAACTAAAAACAGCGAATTTGCGGTGTTCTTTAGCTCAGTTCTCTATAGTTTGCAAATTGTATGCCTGAGTTTGAAAAGGAAAGCAATTTTCTGGTACGTGGCATATCTTGATAGGAAGCTTTTTTTTCTTGCTTTTCGGAAACATAGATCATCGTTTTGAACTTTGTGGTCAATCACGGTTAATCGCCTAAAACTGCAGGACACCTATCTCTTTTTTATATAAAGTAAAAGTCTGAAAACCGATACAGTTGAGTTTTCTTCCATACTCCGTCACTCGGCCACCCCATGTTGCTCGAGTGGATGAGGCAACATATGGATTGATTGCTTGCTTCGATGTGCTCCATCTTCGGACACTCTCACAAGATTTGACTTTGTAATGGAATGTGTACAGTCCTTATATGCAACTGTATCCAATGAACCAGATCACTTACCAGGGAGGGGTAGTCTACTTATCTTGGAACTTTGAATT
>UZAF01016239.1:2486-14293 GCA_900617895.1 Haemonchus placei | reverse complement strand
TTTTTCATTTTATCAAAGGCTCTCTAAACGTTTTCTGACATTTCTTTAGACAATTGATACTACTGTCGAGCAACATTCGGGCCCCATAACTTTTAAGGAGAATCATTTTGCAGTTTTAATTTCCATTTTCGTAAACAGCATTCAAAACCCTATCGATCTATCTGGGTCTGAATTCAAAGTTCCAAGATAAGTAGACTACCCCTCCCTGGTTAGTAGAACAAGTTGACTCGCCTCCGCCAGTGTTTGGTCATATCTTCAAATTTTATTTCATGATCTGGTGGTCGTATTCCTACCAAATCTGTATCATATACACCTTATACATTTCTGTGAATCAACTGATGCGCCTTCGTTAGCACTCCTGTAGAGTGTCGTGACCCTGCGTGTCTCCGGTCAAGTAGGTTGCATCGCAGGTGGAGCCCATTATCGTGGCTGCAGGATTCCTGGTGCCCACCGCACCTGAGGGTAGGTTGAGTGCGCCTGCGAATGCTCGAATATGTGATACCTCAGTGCTGACGCGGGAATAAACTGAGGCCTTTCAACCCTCTAACCGAGTTGATGACGGTCGTTGAAGATGGCGAACGTCCGAGCTGGAGCGACGGCGACGGATTCCGGAGGACGCGAAACAGGAAGCGGAGAAGTGATGTGAACGACAAATGCGCTAGACTATCATATGGGAGGAAATAACTGATAGCAAATATGCTTCATGTAGTGACTCGTAATATAATAAAAACCTAAGAACCATAATGCACAGGCGTGTAAATCGCATAATTACCTGTAAGCAAGGGTACGCAATACGAATAAGGAGAAGAATGCTAAATGACTACTAGGTGAGAATAATTGAGGACAAGAGTTAGAACCAATAGAACTACTAAACAGAAGCAATTGCATTATAGTGAACTCTAGCGATGTAATTAAATATAGCATTACCCATTCTGGCTCCCAGTATGTGAGCTTAGAGGATTGTGCGGAAGGCGTTAAGCGGCGGTGCTGTTCGCGTGGCTGGATCGTAACGGAGATTATGTAACCGTGCAGTCAACCGCGAAGACGTACCATGATGAAGTGACACGTGGCTGGCGTCAAAAGGCTTGTAACTTTTGCCTTCTCGAGGCTTCTGCACGATTTGGACACTACTATAGCTCACCGCGATCTCCTCGCACTTTGGCCGTGGAGCAGATTTGCTAAAAGTCACGACATGGGGGATGTGGGTTGAGAAGGAAACGTAAATGTTCTTTTATAGAAATTGATAACAACTGTTACGAATTGGTAACGAGCCATGGTAGGCGAGAGTCACTGGATCTGTGAGGCCCTTCGTGTTAACGGTGAAGCCTTAACATTTCAATAGGTGATCTGGGATGTGACGGTGTCGTAAGTACTCTGTGACAAGAACTGGTGACAACTTTTACGAGTTGATAAGGGACCCCAGGAAGCAAGAGCCATCTACTAAGTCAAACCCCTAGGGAAAATCAGTTCGGTATTGAAGATGTAGATGTAGTTGACTTTTCGATGTGGTATTCGATAAGACGGGATGGTGGAGTACTGTGACAAAAAGTTAGTGGTAAATGCAGTGACAGGGACTGATTAAGCCGACTGAAGGTTCTTTATTATAAGGAGATCAGAATTTGGTTGATTTTTTATTGTTTGATTACGAATGCGGCACAGCAAGGTTTGTGACTAAGTAATAGATCACGGTTTCTCTTTGCTTTTGCTTCGATATCATTTGCAACAAAATTAACCCAACCGCGAATAACTTCGTAATCTCAACTGATGATATATCCGGGGGGGGGGGTTCCCCATAACGACACCTGATAATGGTGTTTTTACCACTCGATCACATTCGTGAGTGCTTTCAAGGCTCCAGATGCAGAGAGATTTTATTTTCAATGGATAGTTATGTGTAAGCTGAGAACCGACAGATCGAGACCGATGGTCACAGACAGAAGCATTGGAACACATTGAATATAATTTGCACTACACCTGTAGGTTCTGCTTCTAATTTCTTGTTCGAAAAAGTATCCTTATCTCACAAGAGTGGCGAGTTAGCCGATTATTTTACATTTACATTTTACATTTATTTTTATTACAATTTTTCATGCGAATGGGAAAAGTCACGGGGCTTGGAGCGTGAGCGAAAATTATTGTGGGGGAGGGAGGGGGAAGGGGGTGGGGAGAGAGGAACGGGGCAGCTTGAGTAAAAATACTAAATGGGACACACTAAATTTGGGTTGTGAATGGAGATACATACCAAATAAACGCACACATACCCATGCACACCAACACATATGTACAAGCGCAAGCACGCACCTACATCGGTGTAAGCCACCGAATAGAAAAGCCACCTTTTGCAAGTAGTTTCCCATGTCAACTCGCTATACTGCCACTGGCAGCTACGACACTTTTCTCTATTCGATAACATCAGCATTACCTACTGGCAGTACTAGTATCTCAGAATAGTATTTGTCGTTTACTCTTTCATTGAGTACCTTTCTATGAACACAAGCATCTTCGCAAAGTCTATGGCTTTCGAAGCGCTTTTAAGATCGTTGACGAAGTGGATACCAATACTGGTTGAATAGAGCTGCTCCTTCTGAAAACAGGATGTAGCTCATATACCAAGCACTTGCGAACGTTTACCCTTTGTAAATTGCAACTTCCGTGACGCATATATGGTACCATTGAGTGGTTGTATTTTCTGACTATCGAACTCCTTCTGATCCGGCCAACATCTGCGAACAAAATTTTGTCCAAAAAAGAAATACTTGCGCTATTATGGGATACTTGCGTTCCTGCGTTTATTTTCAACTTCCTTTTCCTTCTGTTCTGTATATAACCAGTCTTCAGTTTGAGCGACTTGCCTTGCTCGGTCATATTGGCCCGTAGACATTTCATGTAACGGCAAGCTCTGCACGAGTTCCTCGTTTCTGTAATTTTCTACAACAGATTGAGCCACAACCAGTTGAAGCCATTGTTTTTTCACGAACCGCAAACAAACTAGGCAATCACATCCTTTACGACTCCCAAAAAATGAAATTAGTGGGGGATGGGCAAAACTGATCCTATCAGTAAAGCTCACTGCGGAATATCTCGCTATTAAAACTACTCTAAGTTTTATATTCCCACAGAAGTTCAGATGCGGCAGCAGGTGAAGGAGAAGCATCTGTTGAGATAGAAGGACCTCAGATACCTTGAAATATAAGGACAAAAGCAATATCTTACCTTTGCTTATAATACAGTTACCATTCTTTTCGCACAGAAAATATGCGTTTCCTCGAACGGTGCGAATGAAAAAAACTCTGCAGCTCCTGAAGTAGAATAATGGTCAGTAAACAACAAGCAATACGTCTTTCCCTATTATTTTTTATTTTGCAGACCAAGTAGTGGAAGATTCAAACAAAGTAACCCAAGGTTGGCGAGTTGTGGACAAAAATTAGGCCTCGGACGGGACCCGAACCCGGACTTGTGCAATCTGGGCACCTTGCTCTTATCCCTTCCGGTTACCGAGGCCCGCTGGCCCTCGCCTTCTCGAGGGCTCATATGCCACCAGTCGGTTCGCCCGGCTAACGCCGGGCTTCCCTTATTCTTCGACAAAGCTGTAGCAATCGGCCAACTATCTACTCGCTCTTCAAACACAATATTTTCCTGTACACGAGCCTTGACACACGACTAATAGGGTAGTGCAAATGGTATTCAGTGTAAGCCGGAGTTTACGCTTTCGACTGGGAATCTCGACCTCGTTCTCGAAGTAATTACCTGCTAAACACTTGAATGTTAGGCAAACGAAGCCTTGAGCAATACTCACAAATGTATCGAGTGATGATAATACCCACCCTGTCTTTATCGATGGACATTTTTCTTACGAAGATATCATCAATTGAGAATTCCAGATTACTCACGGTCGGTCAAGTTTTGTCGCAAATGATATTGAACAAAGAGGATCCTTCATCAAATCACGAACATTGCTCGGTAAGTGGTCGTAATCTAATAGCAAGAAATGAACTAAGTTCTCATCTGCTTATCGTAGTGCCACGCATGGGTCCCTATCACTGCAATTACTACTCACTTTTGTTACCCTACTCTGCCATGCCGTCTTATCGCATGAAACATGCTTAACAGTCAAAGCTACATAGTAAATACCGATGATGGGAGGATTTTGATCGAGAGGTGACTTTTGCTCTCTTAGGCCCTTATCAAATCTTATCTGTAGTTATGAATTGCTGCTACCATTTATTTCGCGCAAACCCCTCCCCTCTGTAGACGGAATCTAGTCCGCTAATCACCGTAAGAGTTCCTGCCGCCTGTACTCCTATCAAGTTTGAACGCTCTGGGCTCAATTTGACAATTCTCGTGCAAACCCCATCCTTTTGGGAGTAGTCTGGGCCTGCTACCTGCCGCGTGTACTCCTACCGAATTTTAATTTCAGTGCTCTCTTTCCACGGGAACAGGAGTTATGAATTTCGGGTGTAATAACACACTCCAACACACACATAAACACACCGACAAACCAACAGACACACTCAGCGAATAATACATATACATATAGTAGGATAATGAAGTACTCCTCTACGCAACCCTACCGAGTAACTGCTCGCGATATCATATTATTGCAAAAAAATCTTTGGTCATAAATGGTCTCTTCTATATAGGATATCTTTGAGGAGCTCGGAATGCCTCAAGCGTGTTTCTAACTGAAGTTTTCTAACCCTACGCTAATCTCGTGCATCTTATCAAGAAAACTCTTCTGATGTGCGCTGCTAATTAATTTTGATTGAGTTACGGCGTATGGTCAGGCGGACTTTTATTCACATAAGTAGTTGTCTTCCAGTTTCCTATATACGTTGACCAGTTAAATTATGCACGCTAAAGCGCGTGTCATATTAATTATGCAATTAGTTGATCGGATACGCAGTGCACAGATGATTTGAACTCCGTTTTCCCAAACAAAAATAAGCCTAAACCGGTATTTATCACTGCACTTACCAACAACTTTTCGTGGAGACGGGCGTTAGGAACGATTTTGGGAAATCGATTTGCCGCTCGCGGCTGTCGCGTACCACTCATTTGCCGTTATTACAGCTCTAGCGTTCTTCATACAGCCGCGATCATTATTTTATGCATAATTCTACTAGTAGTGCTTTTGTTATTGTATTTCTTACCTACTGCCACATTCTTCTACACTCCTTCGCGCGCGACGCCCCTCTCACCGCGACGCGACCATTTCGTTCCTAAGGCACCACACCCAACTTTCCGTCACCCTACTTTACCATCCCGTCTTATCGATTGACACATACTAAAGAACTGAAACTACATTTCTTTACCACCAAATGGTTTCTCCGTCTAGATTCTATTTCGTAGAAGGGCTTTGCTTTCTTTGACAACTTATCAGTTCTTATCGGTTGTTATCAGTTCGACCCCGCCACATCTCACATGCCACATGTCTTCCCACCACCTACCATAGGTGTTTCCGTCCTGCCTCCTGTACTCTTACCGATTTGAACGCTCTGGGTGCACGAGGACAGTAGTTATGGTTGTCCCGCTCTAACATTTGAAGGCACAGTTCACAATAATTTTGGGGTATCCGGTTTTTGGCGAAATTTGAAAAGAAAATGTTAAATACGGACTACAATAGTGCAATGGTAAAAGAGAAAACGCGAAAAAAGATTAATCTAAAAAAATAGAGAGCTACAAAAAACAAGGGAAAGGGGGTCGGACGAGCTACATGGCGAAAAAACGGCGATGAGGGATTTCTCGGGCGAGTCAGACGAACGCGACCAGTGTCTACAATAGCACACAACACACCAAAACAGCTGATTTAGGCTTATTCATTAAAACTAATTCTCCTACCGCCATTAATCTGATTTATTGTGCAGTATCAATTTCGACCTTTTGACAGGGCTGAGAAAAATTAATTAGAACAGAATGGAATAGAATATAGTCGAAACTAACAGCCTAGCAGTAGTGCCAGTACGAGGCGTTCGACCAGCGACCGTCCGTGGGCAATTTGCCAACCAGCCTATCGATTTTTCACTAATGTTGCTCCAATGCGAAAGTGGTGAAGGACTATTAGAACTCGTAGTAAACCTAGCGAGGGACGGTAGCCTCCCGTCCCCCCACTGTTACTGCCCTTATTGCGCCCTATCCAGACCGTTTTCCGACCTCATTCCTGCACAAGTGGTATCGGAGGGGGCGTCGAATTCAAACCATGTGCAAATCTCCGATACCATTTTTTCGTGAACTGTGCCTTTAATTCGCGAATATCCCGCCTCCACTGTATGGCATCGCTCTGCTCAAGGAGAGCAGAAAAAACTATAAGATAAGGTGTAGGAATGACGGGAAATGGGCATGGATGAACATGAAAAGGCTTAATTTTTCAGCTCAGCTGAGTACACGGTGTCAATCGTAGACGGCATTGGAGAAATCATTGAAAGGGTGCACGTCCTTCGGCAGTTGAGAAGTGACATAGACCATTATGATATTGTGGACCAAGCTGTGAAAATTCGAATAAACGCTAGATGGGTCAAGTGGAAAAAGGTCACTGATATCGAAAGGACTCATGTTGCTGTACGGCAGCGGTTGCTGGTTCGCACCTAGAGGTTATGAGAGACAACTTCATTTCGCTGAGAAAGGGATGCTTAGGCGGATCTGCAGTTGGACGCGCTGTTATTTTGGGCTCAGGAAAATCGATTTCCGAGTTTTCGGTTTTCGACTCCGAATAAGAGTTAGTGGTGCGTGGGTAAAAGGGACTTCGCCGAACCCAACTCGGGGACGCCCTAGGTCGAGGAAACTGGAGACGGCTGGCGAACTAGCAGGCCGTACAACGGCGCACGATCAATGCTAGGAAGAGGAAATAATGAATTAGAGATAAGGTCGTATGTGTGCCTGAGCAGAACCTACTTTATTGTTTTTGGCCTATGTGTTTTCTCTTTCGAAATTCTGCATGCCATCGATCGATGAAGATTTGTACGCGGCCGGTCCCGATAGGGTCAGGCCAGAACATCTTAAGAGTCTCCCAAGAGCCGTCGTCCAAAACTGGCTCTGCTCTCCCTCTGTTTGATTGCCGCATGTCGAGCGGCAGAGCGCATGTCTCAAAAAACTAGCAGTCTGTGCGACTGCATAAGAAAATTATCCCGAGATAATGGCAACTACTGCAAAATCTGCTTGCTGTCTGTGCAAACTTTTCACACCCGTCATCTTCAACAGAATTGGTTGAGCATTAGATGTAGATGAATGGCAGCCATGAGAGCAAGCACGGTTTCGAAGAGGGTTCAGTACAATCGATCACATCCACTCTGTCACACGACTCATTGAAGTTTCGCGAGGGCGCAGAATGCTGTGATGTTCAACTTTTGGGAAAGCCCTTCGATAATATCGAAACAGAAACGGTAGAAGACTTCGATAAGCAAAGTGTCCCCCTCGACAAGTCAATGTGCTTTATGAGCTCTACGATAACTTCACGATCACAATCTCGCCATTCTATAAAGAAGTCATCAGAAACGTGAGCTGAAGGGCTACACAGGGCGATATCATTGCCGGAAATTTTCATTGTTGCTCTCGAGAACACCACTGTGGGGTGAAGGTCGACGGCTTCTACTTACATCACCTCTGCTTTGCAGACGACATCGTGCTCATGATACCGAACGAATGCTATCCAAATTTGACACCACTTGGGGAAAGATCTGCTTAAGAGTGTCTTTAACGAAGACGATGCTCATGAAAAGCGGATCGGAACCCACGCTCCCTTTACGTTGAACGGAACGAATGTTTGTTGGTGTTCTAGGAACATGTATCTCAAACGTCAAGATAATGAACGACATAGCTCCGGAGCTGAGTAGAATGAGACGCGCCGCGTGGGCGGCAGTCAAGAATAACAAAGGGTAGTGAAAAAAGAACAAATGGCTCCGCGTCGCCTTCTCATTACTGCTGTTCTTCTTGTCTTGACGTACGCCTCGGAGACTTGCATTGTACGAAAACAGAACGAGCATACCGTCAACGTAACTCAACGCGCTTCGGAAAGTCCAATGCCCGGAATTTCTTTATGCACTGAAGTGTGCAAGGAATTCCGAGATTTGTTCAAGAAAGAAGATCGGAAGTGCCGTTGCTTATGCCGAGAAATCGAATATCAGGTGTGCTGAACACCTCATTTGATGTCGTGATGACCGTTGTAATGGCTTCTGAATGGATGCCTCATGACGTCAAGAAACGCCAGGATACTCGCCTGAGCGACGGCCAGACTTCTTCAAGAAAGCTCTAAACGGAACGAATGCTGGGCCTCACGTTCTAAGCAAAGACGATCCACTCTGGCCCACTTCAGGCAAAGACGAACTACTCTGGCTCACGACAGGAACGAATGGAGACGTTCGTGATGCCTGCTCGAAGGAATCGAGCAGGTCTCGACAACCTCAGCTTGATTTCCTCGAGCAAACGTCTGCAGTGATTAACGGGACGACAGGTGATACAGGTGACACAGATGATGTAACACATGAGCGCAACCTAAATATGTGATTTTCATAAAAGATCAATGGGGAGCAGGGTATCCAACTAAGGCAAGCCGATGTTTTGTTTGTTGTGAACTACAAAATTTCAATCGCCCCAGTGTAATGAAGTTGATGACGCATGAAATAACAAACATTTATAATAAATACTATACATACTCCATCGAATGAGATGTCCCACTAGAAGAGAAAGAAAACCTACCCGCACACCATTCCTCTATAGTGTACGTGAGCTCCTTCTGACCCACACACAGAGCATGTTCGAACAGCTGAATTCGGAAGCAAATCCATCCAGCGCTGTATCACTAAATCACGTTTGGTTGTAATGAGAAATTCCAATCAACAAAGAGGAGAGCGTGTATCACTGAAATTCTTCGAGATTTTCACAATTAAGGAAGTTTTTCTGATCGTTCCCTTTGTTCTGATATCCTATTAGTGTTCATCTGTAACTTGATTCAATTTCGCACCTTAAAAAATCAGCTCTTGGACTAAATTAGCTATTGCAAACTTCCTGTGTAGCCGAGTTCCTCTTTACCGCGTCAATGAACGACAAGCTTAGGTTGAAGGCACAGTTCGCTATAGAAATGGATTCTGAGATCATCCCTGAGATGAACCTGTGACCCACAAAAGTAGCACAAGGGGCGCTGTGCTATCAAAAAAGGCTTAGCCAACACATAATAAGGGCCTCAAAACGGATTTAGCCGAAGTGCACACCAGAGGCGGCGAGTTCTTATAGCATTGTAAGGACCGTAGATGCTCCATTCACGTCGGGACCCACACCAGGATCCACAGCAGACAGCTTGCTTTCGTCAGCCAATGGCAATTGAGCTCACATCTGAACAGCTCCTCCAAATACCCCTTTCATGCAAACCTTGTTCTCACACTCTCGTCCAACCCCTTATTTCGCTACCTCTTTGAGGCCTTATAATTCTCTAGATATTTCTCGGATACTACTCTACTATTACACCCCCAATAACTCAAAATTTTAATTTTCGATGAAACCTCACCTATAGGGGTAATCCGATGCCCTGATAACGAATATGACCTTCATTTTTGGCGCTGGCGCCATTTGGCGCCAATTGGCACCAATTTAGCGCCAAGGGAGTTTTCACCAAATTTGCTGAGAACTTGCGTTTAGAGGTTATTTGAGGTCCTGATAACGGATATAACATCCATTTTACGCGCTGAGGTTATTCGGCGCGACGACAAGGCGTACAGGTTGAGGGGGAGACGATGTGACCTGAGGCGCTTTCTCATAGTTGAAGACAGCCAGGTTGTGGGAAAGGGGATGATGTAGGCACTTTCTCATGGCTAAAGGTAAACCCCTGATGAGACGAACATCACTATTTCATTTCACAACATGTGAACGTGTGTTGCGATGGCTCTCAACGCTCTGAGAAGGCGCATTCGCCAGCAAGAACTCCTCGATTTCTCGTTGATGGACGTGTACGAGAAGATGCAAATGGATCATCTAAATCTAAGGGAGTGGCTGCGATCCATTGGGCTGCTGGCGTTGCCATTGTGCCCTCTTTGTCAAGGATCTATGAGTCACAGAAACGATGAGCACCACAACGGATGGGTGTGCCACCGTCGATCACGCCGAACTGGGCCATCGAACGAAACGAAGGTGTATGTTCCAGCTCGAAAAGGCTCCTTCTTCAAAAAGTCGAACCTCGCAGAGTTCGCCGTGTTTGCGCTCAGCTAGTTCTGGCTGCGCGACATGGGTACCGTGAAGGACAAGTTTTACGAACCTAACATCGGTCACTGTAGTGTTGTCCAGTGGGAGCAGTACCTTCGCGACGTCTGCGCCGAGCACTACAGAAGGAATCCTCCAGTTATTGGTGGGTTCAGATGTACGGTGTAGATTGGAGAAACGCTGGTGGCGAGAAGGAAGTACAATCGTGGTCGATGGGTACGCAGGCACCAGTGGCTTTGTGGCG
The DNA here is from genome assembly GCA_900617895.1 of Haemonchus placei. Classification (NCBI taxonomy): domain Eukaryota; kingdom Metazoa; phylum Nematoda; class Chromadorea; order Rhabditida; family Trichostrongylidae; genus Haemonchus; species Haemonchus placei. Next base: position 3,867 of record UZAF01016239.1, on the reverse strand, counting down.
GTATCGAGAGAGGGAGCGAACGACCATTTCTGAGGCTGGTGCGGAGGAGGGACGCTCCGACTCTGCTTTGTCTTATCATAAAGTATATAAGACCTGGCACGACAATCATTAGTGACTGCTGGAGGGCATACAGTCAGATCGTCGCGCTGCCCAATGCTTACCGGCACCTCCGAGTCAATCACCAGTTGAATTTTGTAGACCCACAAACTGGTGCCCATACTCAAAACGTAGAGTCGCTGCGGCAGAAATACAAAGCGATGTGCAAGTGGCGCTTCGGAATTAATAACTCACGCTACGAGAACTACTTGTGCGAGTTCCTATGGAAGAAGGAGTTCGGAGGTCGACGGGAGGTTGTCTCCAATTTCTGGGACCAAGTTGCGCCACTATATCCCTGCTGAACGGTCTGGCATCTAACGTACACTAACCCAACGGCCCTCTTTAGTGCCACATTTCCGATATTAAGCCTTCAGGGGGGGGGGAGGATGGAAAGGCAGAGCATTCCTTGAGAATCGTTCCTTTTCCAAAGCTCAGTCTCAGAAGCCCTTCTCTTCACCACGAGCCATATAGCGTGGCTCAGTAAAAGTTTTATCCGTGGTTTGAGGACACAGAAATAGTGTTCTATTCGTTATCAGGACCTCAAATAACCTCTAAACGCAAGTTTTCAGCAAATTTGGTGAAAACACCCTTGGCGCCAGCGCCGAAAGTGGAGGTCATTTTCGTTATCACGGCATCGGATTACCCCTATGGGCAAAGTTTCATAGAAATTTCAAATTTCGAGTCTTGGGGTGTGTAATAGTGGAATAGTACCTTCTATAATAATTGGTAAGACTATTGTGGACGGCGCCTTTAACTATATGCAAACCTCGGCGATCTAGTCGGGTATTACAAGCTAATCGCAGCGTTAGCGGACAAATGTGTGTTACCTGTAAAACTACTCGATAAGAATATCATTCATCCGGAAATAACTAATGGCGTAGTTCGAAGGCCTATTATCAGTTCGTCAAATAATAAATGAGCAAGCACTTCTCGTTGATAGGCTTAAGTTGACACGTCATTCGAAAGCACTTACAAGGGAAGGATCCCAAGTCGAAGTGGCCATTTGAAATGGGACCTATACTGCTAGACCTATTTTTTGATGCTGATTTCAAATCTGCATTCAAAATCTGCCAAACGATTCTCTGAACGAAGGTATGGAGGGTGGTCTCCGGAGAGCGCTCAACAGGGGAAAGCACAAAAGCCATGGTCGCCGGCAACCTAGCAGTGGCGGCTTGGAGTGGAGGTAAGTGTGACGCTTCACAGGCACGGGACCAAGGATCGGTTTGATGGGCGGCGGCGTTCTTGCATCTTGCAGGACTTTTCCCTCCACGTTGTGAAAATCTTT